>PVLA01003086.1:0-230648 GCA_004027455.1 Hydrochoerus hydrochaeris
GACTCCTGAAGATCTAAATATAACATTAAAAGGTGCAGAACCCACTCATTTCCAGCGGCTTAAGGTCCCGGGGCCCAGGGTTTCACTTGCCACAATTTCAGTTACCCTCAGATAATTGTGGTCCAAAAACACTAAATAGAAAATTTTCAGAAAGAAACACCTGATAAGCTGTGAATTGGGCACCAGGCTGGGCAAGGTGCGTGGGTTCCAGGGAGAGAAAAGTCAGACAGCGCCCCATGAGCCTAGGGGCCTGTGGGCTGAGAATCAGATTCCATGCCCCATCCCCCAGCAACCAGCTGCTTCAGAGCACAGGCTGAGCTGATAGCAACTAAGGCACGTAAAGCAACTAAATGCTTGTAATGGTTGGTTGATTTTGCAGGCCTGGGGCCAGTGGTCTGAGCATCTCTTGGGAGGATGACAGTATGCAATGTAGCAAATATGGGGGATTTCCTTCTGTCTTGTTTTTGAAGGCTGATATTGTTCTCACTGTTTTGCTTGGTTCTAATTAATTGTTTTGCTTTATTCGACATTCTGTTTGATTGGTTTTATTGTGTTTTGTTTTTCGTTTGATGTTGCTACACCTGATTGAATGGACAACTATTGTGAAGATAATAAAATATACTGTGCTAGCTACTGTTGTTTTCCTCGTATCCTGCTTTGAAGTTCTGCACCAATTTTGCTGCGTTGTTTTGATTGGCTCTGTCTGTTTTGTTTAGTTGGATTTTGCTATCTTTAAAATAAAAAAATTTAAAAATGCTCTGTCATCTTTATTTTCATGATTGCAAAATAGCTTGTCATGTTGTAAGTATATTAATCTTTGAAATAAATTCTTTTTGTTGGACCATGCAGGCTTTCTGGCTTTTCATGGGTGAGCTCATATTGGTGAAAAGACCAGGTGCCAGACTCTACTTATTAGCAGCATAATATTAGTTTATAATTATGCAGCTTTAAAAGACCAGAAAACTCAGCTGTCCAGTAACATGATAACACATAAGAAAAAGAATTATATATGCTCATTTTGTTTTATGGATTCTTTCTTTCTCCACCCCCTCTCTCTTTTTTTCTTTCTTCCTTCCTTCCTCTCTTCCATCCTTCCTTTTCTTCCTTCCTTTTTTCCTTCCTTCCTTGGAATAAACTCAGGGCCTTTGCACTGAACTACCACCTCAGCCCTTTTGATTTCATTGTTATGTTTTATTTTTAATCTCAGGAACTTTCCACTGAACTATATACCCAGCACTCACTCGCTCACTCTCTCTCCCTCTCTCTCTTTTAATTTTTATTTTTAGAGACAGGTTTTCACAGTTATTAAACTTCTCAGGCTGGCCTCAAACTTGTGATCTGCCTGGTTCAGTCACCCAGAGGATTAGGATTACAAGTATGTACCACTATGCACAGTTTAGATTTATTTTTCTTAGTAAGTACCTGAAGAACACTAAACTCTATAACAGAAAAATGAAATAATGAAACACAGCAACTGCCACTGCCTGAGGATTTAATCGGTACCAAGCACTGTAAGGAGTGCTTTATTTTATTTGAGACCAAAACTAAGGTGAAGGTATTGCCACACCCATTTTCTAGAGTAAAACCCCTCTGAGAATCCAAGAGTAAGATTCCACAGGACCTTCCAAGTACACATAGAACCCAGATGCAAAGCATAACCTTCTGTGCCCAGTCCCTGTGCTTTTAATCATAGATTGGGCCCCTACCTAACAAAGGCTTTGGAGCAACTGACTGCATGAATGAATGGACTAAGGACCCACGGGGTAGACCACTTGGTCATCATTCACCTTGTAAGAGGTCCAGAAAAGAGACCCTGTGTAGATAAGAGAAAGGCGTTGCATCTGGGCAGCTGCAGCCACAGCCCAGTGCTGACTCTAAGACTGTACTTTGGTCCCCATATTCTAGTCCATGTCCAGCCTGGAGACATCTCTGGAAATCAAGAGTGAGCACTTGACCTCAGGTCCTCTGATTGGATGTTCTGCCTTCTCTCACCCCTAGAGCACTGATATCTCCATCACAGATCTTTTCCCAAGTGAACCACACCACATATCATCAAGACTGCAAGCTGATGTTAAACAAACAGGAAGTGATGGTATTTCTGGTGATATGAGTCAGAGCCAGCTACCATCCTTTGAACTTTGCCCACACCTGCTGTGATGCCAGGACTGTACAGGCGTTCACTCCAGTTACCATCTGCAGGTACATGGCGAGTGTGCCACCTATTCTGCAGATCATGGCACTGAGGCTGATAACATGCCAGTCACCTGTGCTGATTCACAGCAATGAGTCCAAGCTCAGGCTCCTCATTCTCCAACTATTCCAGTAGTGTGATAACAGCCAGGACTCTCCTGGCATTCATCCTGTTCCTCTTGACTCATCTCCTCTTTTTTTTTTTTTTCTTGTTTTTTGTCTTTCAGACAGGGTCTCACTACATGGTTCAGACTGGGCTGGAGCTCACTTTGTAACCCAGGCTGGCCTCAAACATGCAACAATCCTGCCTCAGCCTCCCAAGTGCTGGGATTACAGGGTTGTGCCACCATGCCTGGTGTCAACTCTTCTCCTCTTAGAAAATCCTTTCTCTGAACTTTTTTTGGTTTTATTTTCATACTTGACTTACCAAGGTTATGATTTTCCTACTGGATATATATGAATCCTAGGTAAAATGGCTATATAGCCCTAAGGTTCTGATAGTTTCTGTTATGGATTAAAAGCTGCTGGTCAACTTAACACCAGCTGAATTAAATCAGCACGGTGCTGAGCATAGATGGTCCACCTGAGGAAAGTTGCCAGCATAAAGGGAGATACAGAGAAGAAGAGTGTGGCATTATGGGTCCTCCTAAGTGTTGTTTGGAGCCATTGGTTCTCCTAGAGGAGCTTGTCATGTTGGCTTCCCTGGTATTAATTTGGCCATTCTCATCGGAGGAGCTCTGGACCTTGTTGCTGAGAATGGCTGTGGTTCACTTTGGGAGATCTCAGATTCTTATCTTGAGCATCACTTCCTGGCTCTGGAGGGGAAGATGTGTGCCTTTCAATCTCTAGGAGAAGCTTGTCACACTGGCTTCCTGATATGTACTTGATTGTTATCATCAGAGGAGCTCAGGAACTCATTGTCACTGAGGATGAATGTGGTACTTTTCAGGGCAGCCCTGGCCCTTATTTTAAGCATTGTTTCTTGGCTCCACTGCAGAACCCTCAACCCTAAGGGCATAGCTCCTTCATCCCACTGGCATAGACTTTCTCACTTCCACCACTGACATTTGGGCCTTCCCAGTGCAGATCCATGAAACAGATTTTCATCAGTCATTCTCATGGGCTCTAGGCCTCCATCTGGACTCATGGGAGCATTGTCTTGGGCTCTAGGTTTGTTTGCTTGTCCTTTCAAAAGCTTTCTAAATCCATCTGGACACCTAAAGGAGCAGCTGGCATTACTCAACATAGGAGGGCTTTCATGTCACATGCTTTGTCTGTTTAATCTTCCTATCATTCTTTTGAGGGAGGTACTGTTAGTGCCCCATTTTCCAGGTGTGAAAACAGGGTGGAAACCTCAGGTAACTACCCTGGAGTCACCTGGGGGTGAAGAAAGCAGTGCTGAGACCCCGATGCCAAGTTCTTCGCATCCTCTCTCCAGTCCTGGGGTGCAGGAGTTGATGACAGTAACAGATACAGGTGGTCTAAAGATGAGGCAGAAGAGGTTGCAGTGCGGTGGTGGAGATTTTTTTTAATTTTTTTAAGTAGCATTGAATAATAATAAAAGCATATTTCTTGCAGAATGTATCTGAAATAAATTTTTAATAATTGAACCGCAGATTGATGTAAAAAAGGATGCATTCCTGTACCACTTACAAATGTTAAAAATCAGACATGATCTAAACATTCAGTGATAAGAAGGCAGCATTGCATTAATTATAAATAGGTCAAGTATGATATAGATAATAGAAATAAGTTATTATAGAATTTTTGATGACAGACTCATGATTTCAGTATAACAAAAGAATTAGTCAATATATTATTTTTGTTTAGTGATATTGGATGCCAAAATGTTGGCATTAGTTCTTACTGGATTATATTATTCAACATATTCAACATTATGTCTTTAAAAAATATTTTGTATGCTTCTCATATTTTCTACAAATTAGTATATACTATTTATACAGCACAGCAGTTTTTTTTGTTTTGTTTTGTTTTGTTTTTGGTGCTGGGGATCATACTCAGAACCTCGAGCTTGCTAGGCAGCAGACGCTTAAGCCACTGAGCTAAATCTCCAGCCCAAGTTTTTTTTTTTTTTTGGAAGGGAACTAACAAAGGAAAGATAAAGTGTGACAAGTCTCAGCTCAACAATGTATTTACTATATTACTTCATCTGGCTTATTGTGCTACCTTTAAAAAGAAAAACTAAGCAGAAATGTCACTCAACATAAGTGCAATAGTATGTACAAGAACTCTCTTTTGATGATTTCTGAATTGCGATTTCATAATTTTCACATTCAGTATTTGCTGCTCACAAGCATCAGATTGGGACCTCTCCAGGCTTTCACTATCTGGGAGGTTTGAGAATAGCCCTGCAGAGGCTGCTGAGGGAAAGTAAGGGACTCATCCAGGGAAGGGTCTGGCACTTCCAGTGAGTTCGAGATGTCCTTGTGTCACATTAGACCCATCTGATCCAATCCACTGGTGGGAAAGGTGTGGGGCATGTGTTGGGCAGGATTAGGCAAAGACCTTCACATTCCTCAGGTCTTTGTTCCTGTTTGATGGGCAGGGTGTATGGAAGACTCACAAGCACTGCTAACAGGGTTTTCTTAGAAAAAGCCCTTGGTCCCCATGAGCCCCATCAGTGCTGCTTTTCAGAGTGGGCACAGGTGAGCAGGAGTGAGTTGGCTCTGTGCAGATCTTCCTGAAACACAGAGGGTCGGTCTCAGTCTCACAGAATGCTGATTCCTCCTAGCTTCCGCACAATATTTCAACTCCTCCTTGGGGAAAATTAAGTCCATGGCTCACCTCAGATGCAATCCTCAGGATTATGAGGATCATGGAAAGATGCGTTTCACCCCGAGTTTCTTTAAAGGGTAAAATTCTGAGCTTTTTCACCCCATGAGGAGATTTTAGAAAACCTAGGGTCTTTGCAAGGTAGAGGGAGAGTCACTCAGTCATTGACAGCTGCGTCTCTGGGCCTGCTCCCCATCTTTATAAACAACTGGGTCTTACAGCTTCATCACAAACCAGGCCATCCGAGGAGGGGTCACTTCTCTGTCATTTACTCAGGAGAAGCTAGGCTATATTCCTGGGCCAGACAAGAGTGACTCTCCTACTGCTGATACTCACGACTGTCAGCTGGGGACCACCCAGGACCTTTTTGCTCTTACTTTACATGCTACATCAAAGGTCTGCCAAGAGTTTATCTCCTGATTGCAGTGCTGGATGACCTCAAGAGGAAAGATACATAAAATGTTCTTTTCTCTATATGGAAAGCTGCTAAAACAATTTAAAGGAAACACATCCCCCATCTCTGTGTAGTCAGTATCTTAGTAGAGAGCTGGACAGCTAGGATTTAGAATCAAGAACTGGCATTTGTGTTGCCATGAACTGGCAAAAGTGACTTAACCCTCTTGTCTCATTTTAAAAACATGGGTGAAGCTAGAAATACTAACACTCCATAGATTTTTCCCTCAACACAAATACATTACTTTATGTACAGTGCTTAAGATATTACCTATAAGTTCTCTATGTGTGTTATGTGTTGGCACTATCCATTTAAACCTCATTTTAACTGACACAGTAACCACACATATTTATGGGAAATAGAAGGTTATTTTAATACATGTGTAAATGTGTAATGATCAGGCCTGGGTAACTAATATATTCATTCCCTCTACTTATTCTTTTGTCTTAAGAGCACTCAATATTCTTTCTGCTGGCTGGGTTAAAATATACACTTAATTGTTGCCAAACGTGTTGTCCCTACTGTGTGACAGAACATTAGAAGATATTCCTCCATTCCAACTGTACTCTGGCACCAACCTCACCTCACCCTGTCTTTCCACCATTCAACTCTTGATTTCTATGAGATTGGTTCTTTTGGCTTCTGTTTCTCAGTGAGAACTTGCAGTGTTTGCCTTTCCCTGTCTTGTGTGTGTGTGTTTGACTAGCAAGGTGTCCTCTGGGCTCATCTGTGTAACCACAAACAGCATATATAACACCACTGGTTTTTTCCAATGGCTGAATCACACTGTTGTGTATTTATATACACTATCTTTGTCCACACCTGGATTGGCTCCATTTCTGGTCTTTTGGCAGTGTTGCTGCAATGAGCGCAGGAGTAAAGATGTCCTTTGGATACAGACTTCATTTCCTTCCATACATATGCAGTGACAGGACCTCTGCTCTCCACAGTGGCCACCAGCAGTGTAAGTTGACCCTCATCCTCCACCACCTCACCAGAATGTACCTCTGAGCCAGCACAGTGTTTGATGCCACCAACTACAGACAGAGGAGTACCAGCTCTCAGGTACAGAGCTTTTATGACAATCAGGTTTTCCTAAAGCAAGTGGCAAGATAGACAGATCCAGTGACAGGAAAATGAGGCAAACATGTCTCATTGAAGGAAGCAGAGAAAAATTATCTAGCAGAAACCACAGACAGTAGAAGCAGATTCATTTCTTTTTCCTACCATTAACAAGGCTTGGTTTTTGGCACCTCAGTGGAATCACTTTTGCTCTCTCTTTTCCAGGTTCCCCATCTTCTATGGGACTGGTCTCCAGCTCTGCGATGTCATGAACCAACCCTGAAGGTCATAATTAATCCCAATCATATAGTACATACTCATACCAAAGTATTGCTCCTTTAGGTTAAAATCAAAGTCATTATTTGAAAGTGTGTACTAAAGCAAGTGCAGATGCTAGTCTTTGCTGTTTTTAGGTCTTCAGGGTCAAACTCTAACTAGAGAAGAAAGATCTTTGGGGGTGAGAATGCTCTGGCTGTGGTGTCTGCAGGACTCTTCCAGCCTCTGTTTTGAAAAGCAGGCTTCCAAGAAAGTGCATAGGTTGAAACCCAGCACACAGGGAAGCCTTGAAACTTCACTCCTAGGAGGTAAGACCATGCCCCAAGTCTGAAATCACCCAAGGATACCCAGGTCCAAGCAGGCTTAACTGGGCCATGCCCAGTGAACTCCAAGCACCTGTCAGGGGCCTGAATTGAGTCCCAGGCCCAGAGCATGTGTGGGTCGAAACCCAGCATAGAAAGAAGCCTTGGAACTTCACTTCCAGGCGGTAAGACCATGCCCTGCATCTGAAATCACAGTGGGGGTCACATTGCGAGTCCTTGGGAGCCTAACTGGCCCATGCCCAGTGAACTCCAAGTGGCTAGTTGTTGCCTGCTGTCTGCCCTGGCAGTCAAAAGTGGGCCAAGGGATTCTCAGAACATGGGGGAAGCCTTGAAACATTGCTAAAAACCCAGAAATATAGAAAAATGACAAAACAAAAGAGCAAAATGCAATCTCAAACTTTCAGCCCAACCCAAGCAAGCCTAGGAGACATGGACACAGAAGAAAATATAAGCCATAAACCTAAAATGCCTGAAATGATATCAACTGAAGTAAAGAAACAACTCTGGGAAGGTATAAAAGAACTCAAATCAGAAATAATCTCCCAGCTAAAAAAAGAAATGACAAATGTAATGAAAGAAATTCTGAACACATCTAAAGAAGACATAGTTTAAAAATTAGAGGAACAATACAAAAAGATGGAAACTCTGAATGAAGATTATAAGAAACAGAATGTATGAAGCAGATTCAAAGAGATATATAGGAAATCAAAAATTCTACTGAAAGTTGGCAAAACTATCTCAATGAAAGTGAAGATAGAATTTCAGACCTCAAAGACATGATTGCAGATAGTGAACAGGAAAGGAAACATTTTAAAGATAAAAGGAATCAGGAAATAACAATTCAGCAACTGCAAGATGATGCAAAAAAAAAAAACCATAAGATTGATAAGGATAAATGAAAAAGAAGGGGACAACACAAGTGATATCAAGAGGCTATTTACAGGAGCAATAGCTAAAAATTTCCCAAACATGAGAATGGAAACTGACATATGGATCAGTGAAACATATAGAACTCCAAATAACCATAACAAAAAAAAAGCTACACATAGACATATAATAATCAGCATCACAGAAATCCAATGTAAGAACAGAATGTTAAAAGCTATTGGAGAAGAGACAGATGACCTATAAAGGAAAACCAATCAGAATCATAGCAGACTTCTCAACACATACAATGAAGTCAAGAAGAGAACAGGAGTTTCAGATCCTAAAGGGAAATGACTTCTAACCCAGACTGATGTACCCTGAAAAACTGTCCTTCAAAATGGATGGAGAAATAAGATACTTCCATGACAAAACAGCTGAAGAACTTCATGACCACCAAACCAACCCTGCAAAAAATACTGAAAGACATTCTAGACAAACATAAGGAAAAAAAACACTAAGCAAGACAAACAAAGTGGAAAGGTAAAAATCAACAGCAGAAAGATAACATGTCAAAAGCAAACCAATATATGTCAGTTATAATCATTAATGTAAATGGCCTCAATTCACCAATTAAAATAAACAGACTGGTAGAATGGATCAAGAAACAACATACAACCATATGCTGCATACATCTAACCCAAAAGGAAGCTCATAGACTGAAAGTCAAAGAATGGAAAACAATAATCTGTGCAACTGGATCCCCCCAAAAAACAGGAGTAGCTATTCTGTTTGCAGACAATGTGAACTTCAAAGCAAGAATGATCCAAAGAGATAAAGAAAGCCACTGATTACTAGTTAGGGGAAAACTTCAAGAGGAAGAGATAACAATCTTAAATATCTATGCACCAAATTTGGGAGCACCCAGCTATGCAAAACAAATATTAACAGAAATGAAAAATCAAATAAGCAATAACATGATTGTAACAGGACACCTTAACATGCAATTGACACAAACAGATGGATCACATAGACAGAAAATCAGCAAAGAAATGACAGAACTGAATCACACCAGTGAACAAATGGACTTAGTAGATGTATACAGAGTGTCCCACCCAACAGCATCATAATATACATTCTTCTCAGCAGCACATGAAACATTCTCTAAAATAGATCATAGACTAACCCATAGAATGTGCTTAAAAAATGCAAAAGAATTGAAATTATTCCATGCATGTTATCAGATCATAGCACCATGAAACTAGGAATTAATAATAAAAGAAGCTGCAAAACCTCCACAAACACATGGAAATTGAATAATATACTCCTGGGCAATCAGTGGGTAACAGAGGAAATTAAAGAAGAAATTAAACAATATTTGCAGGCAAACAAAAATACAAATACATCCTACCGGAACCTGTGGGACGCACTGAAAACAGTCCTCAGAGGAAAATTTATTGCGGTGAACTCCCGCATCAGGAAAACAGAACGAACACAAATAAATAACCTGATGCAACACCTCAAACATTTAGAAAAAAAGAGCAATTCATGCCCAAAACCAAAAGAAGGGAGGAACTTCTGTTAAAGGTTAGAGCAGAAATCGATGCAATAGAGACAAAGAAAATAATACAAAGAATCAATGAATCAGATAGTTGGTTCTTTCAAAGAATAAATAAAATTGACAGGCCTCTAGCCAAACTTATTTTTAAAAAGGAAAGAAAAAACTTAAATTTATGCAATAAGGAATGAAAAAGGTAAAATCACTACAGACCCTGTGGAAATACAGATAGATCATCAACACCTATTTTGAAAACCCCCACTTTCATAGACTTGATAACACAGAAGAAAAGGACAGATTCCTAGAAACATGTGAATTGCCAAAACTGGGGCAGGAGGATGTAAAACTGCTAAGTAACCCAATTTCAATTAATGAAATTGAAAATGTAATTAAATCCTTACCAACAAAGAAAAGCCCAGGTCTTCAAACTCTTCAGTGAGATTGAAAGGGTAACAATTGTCCCTAACTCATTCCTGGAAGCAAATATTACTCTAGTACCAAAACCTGAGAAAGACCCAACTAAAAAAGTGAACTACAGGCCAATCTCCCTAATGAACATAGATGCAAAAATTCTCAATAAAAGACTGGCAAACAGAATGCAGCAAATCATCAAGAAGATTATACACCATGATCATGTGGGATTCATCCCAGGAATGCACAGACGATTGAACATATGGAAATCAAAAAATGCAATCCACCATATCAACAGAGCCAAAAATAAGAACCACATGATCATTTCTATAGATGCAGAAAAATCTTTTGATAAGATCCAACACCCATTCATGATAAAAAAAAAACTTACAGAAAATTGGAAAAGAAGGTCTTTACCTCAATACAACAAAAGCCATCTATGACAACCCAACAGCCAGCATCATATTAAATGGCCAAAAACTGAAAGCCTTTACCCTAAAATCAGGCACAAGACAAGGATGTCCATTATCACCACTCCTATTCAATATAGTGCTGGAAATACTAGCCAGAGCAGTGAAAATTGCCATTCTTCCAAAATTGACTTAATACAATCCAAATCAGGATGCTAATAGCATACCTCTCAGATCTAGAGAAATCACTCCTAAAATTCTTCTGGAACCAGAAGAAATCTAGAATAGCAAAGACAATTCTAAGCAGCAAAGGCAAGGCAGGAGGCATCACAATCCCTGACTTGAAATTATACTACAAAGCTACTGTAATAAAATCAGCATGATACTGGAATGAAAACAGAGCTGAAGATCAATGGAATAAATTGGAAGGTACAAATACAACTACAAACATACTCAGCCACTTTATCTTTGATAAAGGGGCCAAACATGTCCATTGGAAGAATGATAGTATCTTCAATAAATGGTGTTGGAAAAATTGGCTTTCCATGTGCCAAAAAACTAAAACTAGACCCATGGCTATCACCACGTACTACTTAAAGTCTAAATGGATAAAAGATCTAAATATTAAAACATAAATATTAAATTTGTGGGAATAAAAAGTATTAGAAATCTTGAAGCTATAGGAGTAGGTAGAGAGTTCATGAACAAGAATCAAACAACATGTGAAATACCTCACAGAATCAATAACTGGGATCACATCCTATTAAAGACTTTTTGCATGTTGAAAGAAATCTCCAGCATAGCCAAAAGAAAACCCAAAAACTGGGAAAAATTTTTAGTGAATGGTCCCTCAGACAAAGGACTTCTGTCTAGAATATATAAAGAATTTTTAAAAAATCAGATCCCCAAAATTCAAAGACCCATTCCAAAAATGGGCATCTAAATGAATACATATCTTAGATGAAGAAATACAAATGGCAAATAATTGCATGAAAAAATGTTAAGCATCATTGGTCATTAGAGAAATGCAAATTAAAACAACACTTAGGTTTCATCTCACTCCAGAAACAATGGCCAGGATAAGGAAAACTACCAATCACACGTCCTGGAGAGGCTGCAGGGAAAAAGGAACTCTTCTGCATGTTGGTCGGAGGTCAATCTGGAGATTCCTCAAAAAGCTGGGTTTTGAAGTTACATTTGACCCAAGTATCCCACTTCTGGGCATATTTCAAGAAGAATGTAAAACATCATACCACAGTGATATATGTGCACCCATATTATAGCAGCACAATTTGTAACAGCCAGATCTTGGAAACAACCTAAATGCCCATCAACTGAATAATGGATAAAAAAGATGTAGTATTTTTATACAATGTAGTACTACTCTTCTATAAAGAATGATCATATTAAGATATTTAAGTAAATGGATACAACTCAAGACTACATTCAGAAGTACAATAAATCAAACTCAGATGTGTAAATACTGTATAGTCTCCCTAGTGTAAAAAATGTTAAGAGTGCATAAGATACAAAAAACTCAATAATTACAGTGAAAGGATAAGAATCTGCTCAGAGGGGAAAAATAATATCTCAGGGAAAATTAGGAAAAAGAAAAAAGAAGAGAAAAGAAAAAATGTCTAAAAGTATGTAAACACACTTAGGCTAGCTAAGATGATTGTGCTACAAACTCCATAAGTTCTTGGAACAAAATAGTTAACATTCATAGGATTGGAACAACTGTGCATATTATTGTATAGTGATCTGAGGAACTTCTGAAGATCATTATGTAAAATAACAACCCTAGTTATGCTCATACCACCTTGTTTATAAGGCCTATACTGTCAGTGTTCTGGGTTCTTTGCTATTGTTGCTTATATGTCTTTTTGTTTCATGTTTTTCTAGGAATTTGTTTTGTTTTGTCTTGGTTTGTTCTGTTTTTCCCTAGACATACATGTAAAGACTCATGCATGTGTAGAACTTCTAAAAAGTTTATGAGAATCAACAATATAATGCACAATGAAATGAGCAGCTACTTTGAAGAAAAAGAGACACTAAGGTACCCAGCACTGATTCTGTAGTGTCATGATGTGAAATCCAGCAATATTATTATTCTTTGTTCAGAGTGATTTTAGTGTTTTGTTTTGTTTAATTTCAACATATGTGTAAATTTTACATATGTCATTTTACTTCTCACAAGCGTGTTGTGAGAAGTGTTAGTACTATTTCCTCTAGAGGAGAGAACAGATTCAAAGATATGATGCCAGGGGTCAGGCAGCTGAAAAGCTGTGAATGTGGAAGTAGCTTTGCAAACTTTTCTTCCCAAAGTCCCTTAATAGTGCAGAAAAATAAATGCATATCCTAGGTGACCAAGGACCATGATACTGGACATGGTGAGCTACTGCTTTGATGAAATCTAGGCAGTTATTCATTGCAATAATAGGAATCCACCATGCTGACTCACATAGCTTGAGGGTAGGGAGATATTTAAATCTTTTTCAAAATATTTATTGGCTGTTTGGAAATTTAGCAGTTTTTAAAACCTCATTTTTAGCAGGGTTAAGATACATGGTGTGCACTGTATACTTAATCGTGTCAAAATCCTTTCCCAGTCACAGGAAGTACAGATGGCACATGAACACTGGTGGACATAGGGAGAACTCAACACTATCACCCTGGGCTGAGGCTCAGGTGGGCTGTCACCGGGCATCTGGGGAAGGGTACAGAGTCAGCAGTCAGGATACAAGAGGGTGAAGGCTGCAGTACCATGGTTGAGGTCCGTTGCCTAAGACTAGTCTTGCGCAGGCCTGTGCCATAAATCATCCTTTCCCCTAGCGGGACAGCATCCAGTATTCAGTCCCAGCTGCGCCCCTGCTTGGGAACACACCATATCTTGACAGAGTGAGTGCCTGGCACTTGCAGCAAACTGGGTCTCCTCCGGGAGGTTTGTAGGGACTTTGGAGGTGTTTCGAGGTACAGAAAGTTTCTTCCACTCCCAGTCTGTTCTGAGCACATTGAGTGAGTGATTAAGGTACTCTAGGCCGGTCAGAGAGCTTGGCCATAACAATGGGTCCAGTTTATAGGATGTGAGTCTTTTTTTTTTTTTCCTGTTTTACAGCCCTATGTTTGGTATTTTTACTAAGTAAAGAAAACAAACAAACAAACAAAAGAGTAGAAAGAGCCACTGGGTTTTGTCACCTTGCCTCACAAAAGAAAGCTGGTGACAAGAAAGAGTGAGGGAGTATCCTATGTCACATGGCAGAGGAATGGGAAACAGGGATATTCAGAACCTTCTTGTAAAGAGAAAAAAGTGTGCATTTAATCAAATAGCTGAAACACTGAATAAACAATGAATGTAAACTGCTAAAAATAGTTTTGTGCTGCAGAGCGACCCACAGGAATCAAGTGCCCTGCACAGAATGAAGACAGAGCACGTTCTGTCTTTTCCTCCCTGGGGCCTGGGCTTCTGAACCCACACAAGGGCCAGGGTTGGATGAGAAATGCCTGATTTGTGGCATTCACACCAGTGTTGGGATCTGGTTCTGGATCTCACAGGACTAGAAAACAGAAGGGGTACAGTGAGGCCCCGGGGTGAAGCCGAGCTGCTGGGGCATTTAGAAGCAAGGGGAACGCGGCAGTCCAGGGAGCTGGGAGGGGCTGGGCTAAGAAAGCACAAAGGTGTTTAAAGAGCTTCTGATCCAGAGCCCTGCAAGGCTGAGGCAGGAAATCATAACTTTAAGCCCAGCCTTGGCAATTTAGGGACTTAGGGAGACCCTGTCTCAACAGTTTTTGAATAAGGTTGGCAATGCAGTTCAGTATGAAGGCCCTGGGTTCAGTTCCCTGTGCAAGGAAACAATTATTGCTGTAGACTTCAAATAACTTTAAAAAAAAACAAACTAAAACAAAACAAATGAAAAAATGAGCTATGTTGACAGTTTTTAATTATGCAGTCCTTAATTTATGCTTAATTTATGTTTTCTTTCCCTTGGAAAAAAAAACCCTCATTATTTTTGGGTTATACCTGTATAGCAATGTGATGCATAATGCAATGGCAGAGATTAAATGTGCAGTTTGGTGGGTTTTGACATCTGAATACACTTTGGAAGCTGTCAGCTCCATTCAGACAGTGAATATATTCTTATGACTCCATTCTAATCAAACTCCTCAGTGACCCTGTCCCTTTCCCTGGGCAATTCCCAATGTGCTTTTGGTTACTTTTTACCATCTTATGTATGTGGAACCAGACTTTTTTGATCTAATGTCTTTCAGTCAACATATTTGTTTTGAGACTCATCAATGTTGTGACACAGACATGAAGAAACAGCCTGTCTTTGCATGCTGCAGAGAAAAACATTTTAAAAATTTACAACCTAAGAAAAAATGTGTGGAAGGTAAATAAGTATAGAAAACTGTAAGGCAGGGGATTTGCCATGGAATTTCCCTATAAGACATTGCAGGAGGAAGAGAAATGTAAAAGAGGGTATCAAAGAAGAAACTTCATCAGATGTGACTTTAACACTCATTTATTTTCCTGGCAGGATGATTTTCAGTGGAGCACACTTTATTAAAAATCTTAAGAGACCTTTCACTGTACATGGGTTAATTTATAACCCATTAACCTGGTAATAAAGCTTTCAGCTCACTGCAGCAGATTTTGTTTCAATAACAAAATATTTCCCTTTACTTACTCCAGAGCTTACTCCTGCTTCTCAGAGCTCCACAGCCCAGCTCCTGATATAGGGGAATGAAACTCCCAACCTACTAGATGTCTGGTAGAAGTTTGTGTTCTCTGAAATTGAAGAATGAATTTTAGGAACAATGGAGGTTAAGAGCAGAATATATCTATTGAGAAAAAGAAAGCTTCTGTCTGAGAGAGACAGAAGGGGTCCTGAGTGGGTTGCCAAAGACCCTGTCTTTTCTAGGGACTTTTATAGAGCAAAACCAGGAGGTGAGATGGGTCCAAGAGAAGAAAAACATAGAAACTAGAAAGGCAGGTGGGCATGAGGGACAGAAACTAGAAAGGCAGGTGGGCATGAGGGCAGGTGGGACAGAACTATGGTCAACCAACAAGATTAATTGTTTAGGTAAAATTGACCAAATTGGAGACAAATGGGAAAATGAGTCATGTAGGGATGGTGAGTCCTGGCTTCCTCAGGGTGACCCATACCTATTTAGAATACCAATCCCTGATGTTTATACTCAGGGTGTGGGTGCATTTGTTTTGCCTTTTGTCTTGAGATCTGACCCTCAGCAGAGGTGTCTGTCTCCTACAAGGTTGCAAGGCATCTGGTCTTCTGCACTGACTCCTTCCAGGGCCCAGACCTGTCTGACCATCTATGATATTTCCAACTACCTCAGCTGCCTGCAACACTGGGATGCAACGCTGAGCTGGAAGCGATCTCTTTCCTTTTTTTTTTTTTATTTAAAGAGAAAAAAATAGAAAAAGGGTAGAAATATTACAGAATTTCAAAAAAAACAGTAAGAAATCATTAGTTGATAAATTACATATTGTCCTTTTAGAAATAGTTGTTCAAGTTACAAATTTAAACCATACAAAGTGAGACTGTAAACAGTTCTGTTCAACAATCCAACAAGAACTTAGCACTATGGTTATCAATCCTACACACTTAAATATACATGCAGTTATATCTTTTATAGCACTTCCTATTTCCTCTTTTTTACAATAGTAATTACACACTTTTAAATTTTATTTAAAGAGAAAAAGAAAAGAAAAACAAAAAAGGGTAGCAACAATACAGAATTCTAAAAGAAAAAAAAGAAAAAAACACTAAGAAATCACTAGTTGATAAATTACATATTGTCATCTTGGATATAGCTGCTCAAGTTACAAAATTAAAGGATACATAGTAGACATTCAAACAGTGAGACTGCAAACAGTTCTGCTCAAAGATCCAACAAAGATTTAGCAATACGGTCATCTATTTTACACATTCAAACATACATGCAGTTATATCCTTAGAGCACTTTCTTTTCCTCTCTTTTTTACAGTAGCAATTACACATTTTGGGTTTTATTACTCCTATAGTTCTTATTACCTTTTATACTAAAGACATAATATGATATTTATAAATATGATTCTTATTTATTTCACTAATGAGGATAGTTTCAAGTTGTCTCTATTTACCTATGAAGACCTTTTCCTTCTTGATTCAATGTCTCTGTCTTTGAAAGCTACACTATGCTATCAGGAATGACTCCATGAATTGGAAAGTGACACACAATCAGAACTGTTGAAAGAAAATGGAGTTGATTGCCTCAAAAAAGAGAATTTATCAGCTGACCAAACAGGAAAGTCTAGGAGTATGTTTGTCTTCTAGCATGGCTGGATCCCTGAGACACAAATATGTTTCCAGCTTTTGGTGTTCAGCTATCAGAGCTTCCACCTCCATTGCTCTCCATGTTCATTTCTTCCTCAGCACATAACTTCCTCTGGGAATGCTGCAAGCTTGCATATTAGAATTCACACCACGTGATGCTCTGTTTCAGAAGTGCAGACCAGGAACTCAAATTCACTTTCCTTCTGTGGCCCAGCAGAGAGATGCAGGATGAGATGACCTGAATCAGGAACCCCCACCAAGAAGTCAGCCTGAGAGCCATGTCCTCAAGATCAGAGAGAAAAGACTCCTGCAGGAAAATGTATGGGAAATGGAGAAGGGTGCAACAGAGGTCCAGTACCGATATTCTGTCTAATAGTTTTATATCTGGTGTGTTAGAATTTTCTGGCACAATAGAGAAGAGAAAGTAAAAAGAAGAAAAGAACAGGTTTATTGAGGACATGGAAAGGAGCACACAACTCATAGCAGTTGGGCTGTCTCCTTCAACCGGATTCTGAGAGGCAGAGGGTTATGTGACCTCTGATCGGAAGTGGCGCATGGGGCAGAAATTGATGATGTGCAAGGAACTTATTGGAATTTTCTTTGCACTTAAACAGGAAGAGGAGTTGCAATAAGGGCTGAAGAAGAAGCAGAAAGTGGTAAGTGTTCCCACTTTGGCCTGCTGCCATGTTAGACCACCACCACAGTTGTACAGTAATTTATACTAGGGCAAGAACCTTTTGTACCTCACTGCTGAGCTAACACTTTTTCAGAGAGAAACCTTTCGATCATCTTTATCTATTTCTCTAACTTTATAGACAATATCAAGAAAAAATTCAAATGACCTATAATTCTATCAGACAGTGATGGCCCCCTTGTATTTTAAGAAGCTCATCAGTCATGCAGATGCATACACACTTACATATATAGAGGTGCTGTATATACAAATATTTACACATGGATGTTTATATCTTAAGTAATACTGCAAAAATTAAATCATTTGTGCTTGTTTTTATCCACCTGTATTTTTGCTTAACATTTTCTCTATATAAGCTTTTCTTTGAAAAGTGTCACAACTTTAAATGACTACCTACTATTTCACACTGAAGATGTGCCATATTTTATTTTGAAACACCCCTAGAATTGATCAGGTGATTCTCAAACTGTTTTCATTGTTAAAACAGAATAGTTTTAAGTATCTGTGCTATTTATGTATGGAAAAAATATAGATGAAAGAGTTTGATTGTTTTTAAGTTATTGGCACCCATTATTAAATTACATTTGAGAATTTACATTGTCTTTCATGTTACTAAGCATATAGCAATTACAAAGTCAAAGAAGTGCACCTTTATGAGGGTTGACTCAGATTGTTATGCATCTGCTCGTAGGCTGGCTCCCGGAATCTCACTGCCACACCTTTCCCGAGTCTCAGGTGCTCAGTCTCTGAGATGTACTCATGAGATTCTTGTGGCTTTGTTTCTGTTGATATTGCATAAATTTCCAAGCAGATATTAAAGTACTAAAGTAAGAAGGGTCATATGTTTGTTATGTAGGGAAATTACCTGCTGAGCAAAAGTTCCAATAGTGTATTAATCCAACAGTGAATAAAGAAATGCATCATAATTTTAAAAGAGTGTATGTAAAATTGTGAGTGGGTCTTGAGTGTTGGTGGGAACCACTTTTACTTTCCAAATCTTGCTGTTGTTCACCATTTGAAAATTAAATTTATTAAATGTTAGTTTTATCATCATCATAGTAATTAATACGAGAAAACTCTCACAACATGAGGTACTCAGAACCAGTCTGTGTGCCAATCAGCTTATCCGAAATTTTCAATGTGTGGAAAGACAAAGAATGCAAAGATATCAAGGAAGTGCAGGAATAATCAGTCAGGTCATCAGCTGGTCTGCCATCATTCCTCATGTCATGGGTCCCTTCTGGACTCAACTATTAGATCTAGCCTTGCATAGATTTAATAAAAAGTATGAGGCAAAAGAGTATGAGAATTGTTGGTTATAATTTGTGTTGAGAAAATTAATTTGCTTCCCTGAAGTCATATATGCTTCATTAATTGGCAGTCAGTTGCTATTAGTTTTCATAAAATTGCTTTTTTTTTTTAGCACTGGGTCTTGAGTACAAGACCTCATGCACACTAACCAAGCGCTCTACCACTGAGTTACACCATCAGCCCTAATTTTTCCCATGTGCTTACCTAGATTCACTGTGAGATCAGTTTTTTTGTACTTGGCTAGATCTCAGGGTTATGCCATGAACTACAAACTGGTTATCACAGGTTTGAATGGCAACAACCTATGTTTTAAAGAAACAAAAACCAGAAATAGAAATTTGCATTTAAAACCAAATGACATTTAAAGACATGATAGATTTGGTTGAGGAGTTTCCATTATTGATGTACAATAATAAATGGATTTCTTTTCTTTTTAATTTTAAAAAGAAAAAAGGAATAAAAAGGAGGATATAGAATTTCAAAACAAAATTAAAAGGAGACTAACAATAGTGAATATATTGCATATTGTTATCTTCAAATTCCTTGCTCAGATTATAAGATAGAGGTATGGGGAAAATCACAAAATAAAAGCACAAACATTTCTTATTGATAAATTAATAGAGATTAATACTATAATTATTTATCTTGTGTCCATCTACCCACCTATAATCTTTTCCCTTCTTTATTTTTTGAAATAACCACTGTTTCTCATACTCTTTGGATGCCCTTTCTTGGTTGGCAGTGGGAAATATTAATATGACTGTAGTGAGATTTCGTAGCAGTTATTGCAGTTTTGAAGACTGCAAAGCAACCAACACATCAGTCTCTTAAATCAACCTCTCAACCATTGTTGATGGCAAGGCATGAGGGTAGAGACCTACAGGGAAACCAGTTGGGCTATTTTGAATAAGGTAAATATACACTTAACTATGAATGACCCAGACATTAGGCAGTTGAGTATATGTCTAAGGAAACAGAGTCCCACAAAACCTGTACACAAATGTTCATAGCAGCTTTATGTATAAAATCCAAAAACTGGAAATAACTCAGATGTCCTTCATCAAGCAAATGGTTAAACAAATGGTGGAGAACTATTCACCAGTAAGAAGGAATAAACTGTTAACATGAGCAGTGGTTTGGATGGCTCACCTGAATTACACTGAGTAAAAAAATTTAACAAACACACACAAAATCCCACAGGGCTCCCTAGTAGGTGTTTTGATTTATGAAACTTAAAATGACAAAGTTACAGTGATAAGACAACACATCAGGGGCTATTAGAGATTGGGATGACAGGGGAGATTTTCTTTGAGGATTAGAGATTTTTTTGTCTTGATAATAGTGACTATTAATTGAGGCTACCCATGAGTTAAATGTTACCACCAGGCCATACACCAAACAAAAAAAGGTATGGAAACCAGTGCAGGCCAATACTGCTGTGCCCGGGTTAGCAGAATTGCATAGTGGTGACTTTCTAGGTTTCAATATACATTGCCTTTATGCAACATTTCAGTTTTGAGTGATGATTCTATAAAGATTCTAAACTAAAATATTTATAGTTCTTGTGAGTCTTAAATTATTTTAAATGACATCTTAGTAGTGAGTCTAAAGCTCTTCCCAAGCACTCAAAAGTTTTGCAAGAGTTGGTCCAGGGATTCGAGGGATTTCTTACTATTCCTTCTGCCTTTGGAACAGGGAAGAGAAGATGCAGTGTTTCTTTTCATACCTTGCTCTTGGTGAGTCAATTGCCTGTTTCTTTGTTGTACTTGCTGCTTTCTCATAACAGGGAGTTGGGGATGGCAAAGCTGTCCTGAGAATTGCAGACCATATAGTAGAGTAGTGATCCTGGTCTCTACTTACTAGATGATAATAGCAAATTTTTATCTCCCATCCTAGCTGTCTGTAGATATGTCCAGTTGCTCACTGGCAGACAGAATGATTTCTGATTAGGAATCTGCCTTATGTCTGTTATCTGTTAAAACGTCTCGGAGGTCATTGGTCTGTCTGAGCCTCTGCAACAAGTCCTACAGACAAAACTAAGTCGTTTATTTGAAATTCTGAGAAATTAGGAGAATGAGACACAGCAGTCACAACCTCAAACAAAGCCAATTTTATCTGACATGATGAAAAATTCCCCTCTGCCTTGACCCTTCAAGTAACTTGATGGTGACCAATCTATATTTTCTTTTCTGTTTCTATTTCTTTTCAGCCCCTTTCTGTCTACAAAACCAATCTCTAATACTCAGATCATCAAACACTGATTGTGTTTTACAGAAATGAAGTATTGCTCAATTCTAGAATTGCAAGTAAAAATAATTACCATCATTAAACTAAATTCATTGTAATTTTGTCTTTGGGCCCACACTCATTCCCATGATGGCAAGGTGAGAATGGACAGGCTCTGCAGATCTCCATGAGGAATGAATGCTCAAGTCCAAAAAACACTTAGACCCTTGACTCCAACTTTCAGCTGGCTCATAATTGGTCACAAAGTGATGTCTCTATCCTCTATTGATTGGTAGTATGCACAGGGCAATCAATTTTGCCTCCTGTTTGAGTCAGTCTGGGACTTACAGGTTTCTTCTTCTGTACTGAAGAGGTTGCAAGTATAACATTAAGTAAAAATAAAGTTTTATGAACATAGTGACTATGGAGAGAAATAATAACCAGACTATAATGGCAAAATAGTTCAGGCCTCTCTGTTCCAGAAACCTTCTCCACCCACCACATTCCATGAAGATCTCTCCCTTCAACTTCCTAAGTATTTAGAGTCTTCTGTCATTCATTCATTCCCTAGATGCATAACCAAAGTGATTTGGCTTAATCACCTATTGAGTAATATTCAACAGTCTGACAACTGACACCATAGACTATCAGGTGAATACAAAGAAAATGGAACAGAAAATACCTCAGAGTCCGACTCCTTTATTAACAGGTGAGGTACACAGAGGTCTTGTCTTCCACATGCTGTAAGTTACAGAGACAGGATGTACCCAGGATTCTAATCCAGGGACAGTGACCTGTTAATGCACGTACTTTCTAAAGATAAGGGTTGTTATGGTTTATGCCAGATGAGCCCCACACCAACTCTCATACAATCATGGATATGGCTAAATCTAGTGTTGGTGATTGGTTCATTGTTTAGCACTCAAATTGCTGGTGTGAGTGTTACACCTGCCCAGGGATAGAGCCAGCATACTGTATAATGGTGGGAAAAAGTGTCTCCCTCTTTTGCTGTTTATGCTTGCTGTTTGTGGCCACTGTGAACCATTGGCCTTGTTATTTTGCCTTGGCACCAACTGAGTACGGACTGAAACCTCCAACCTATAAGAAATATTTTCCCTTCCCTAACTTTGGGCATCAGGTACTTTGTCTCAATAATGAGAGAAAGAAGTGACTGAGACAAGGGTGTTCTATAGACCATGTATCATGATAGCCAAGATTATTAACTATGCAGCCACATGGATGTGGATTCAAATTCCAGTTTCACCATTAAACTGCCAGAGTGATGTTGGAAAATTGGTCATCCTTCTAAACTTACCTGTAAAATAGAGATGATAGAATTCAGTCAATATAACTTTGGTGATGATTCAGAGAAATGATGTATTTAAAATGTCCATTATGGTGTCCACTCAATAGCAGCTACTTCACCATCTTCGCTGTCTTTGCACTCATCAAATCAAGTGTTTTGGAGTTTGAAAAGCTTTTTCACATACATTTAATCGTCTCAATCCACAGGTGGCTTTCAGGAACAAGTGTTAGTGACATTTTTATAGATGAGAAAACAGGTTCAGAGGGTGAGGACATTTGTGTAAGTCCACACTTCCTGTCAGCTAGAAAACACAAGCCTGTCATCTGACTTAGCCTCATGCTTCTCCAAGGCTTGTGCCTCTCAGTTAAAACTTCTGTCCTTGAAGGCCATCCCATAGTTTTGCACGTTGTACATACACATTGGTTAAATATTTGCTAGGGGCCACTCTTCTACTGTTTGCTGTATGTTCATTTTCTTCTCCCACCAACACAGTCAAACTCACAACTGTTAGAGGGCAAATCTTCATCTTGGGCATCTAATGGTTGGAGTGGAAACCATAGTTTGTTTTTCAAAATGCTGATGGATGAAGTTACAGTAACTAACTAGCTGGGATGTGAACTCAGATGTCTGGGAAGCTCATTACAGAAAGAATTGTGTGGAGTCAGAAATAGAGCCCCGATTTACCTGGAGCAGAGTTCTAGCAGATAGAGCAGGACTGCAGAAGAACACTGGGCCAGGTCTCACTGAGACTCTTTGGAACATCTGTATGAATTCCTGGAAAATGAAAGAAAATGTCAAAATTCGGTGGGCCAAAGAGAATACATGAGAGGTACACTTTGACAATATGATTAATACAAGCTGCATATTTCATTGTTTTATGTTGGTACTGCAAATGCGGTAACAATTTACATGTAATATGATTTCGGCATGGAGCTGAAATTTATGATTGTTTCATTTTTCTGAAATCTGAATAAAAGCCTGAGCCACAGATGCAAAAATGCTTGTGGGAGGAATTGAGGGGAAAGAGGAGGCCTGTGGGATTTACATCCTGGGAGCAAGAGCCAGCGAGGAGATGGGCAGTGAAAAGAGAAGACAGACGCCAAGTCCGCGCCAGCGACTAGATGGGGTTTGGGTCAAATCTGAAGTAGAACTGGTCATCCTTGAGGGGTTGCACATAGCTGAGGGAGGGAAAGTGATCTGAGGTTTCCAAACCCACTTCCTATGGATGCTATAAGGAAAGGGGTATGAGAAGCATGTAAGCAGAGAGGCCAGCAAGGGTGCTCAGGAAGCAGTCTGGGCAAGAGGTGAAAACAGGTTAGATCAGGAGCATCATGGTGAACATGGAGAAATTGTACAATTGAAGTCATCTTTTAAGTCTTTTCTCTGATACATGGATGCTTTTAACCAGGCAAAAAAGGGTTGAATTTTAAATAAGGAACTTCTCAGTCCAAGTACCTTGTGGTTCAGTGTAGTAAATAGACTTACATTGGCTGAATGCATATGTGTTGAGTGTCTATTAAATGCTACCCTTGTGTACAGTCTAACATGTTGGGTGTCTCTTTAATGATCTGGCTTTGTTACCACATAGGAATCCACTCTCCAATTAGAATCAGAGATTATAACTTTTGTAGCTGCATTCCCAACCATCTGTGGTTACCCTCATTGTTGGTTAAAGAGATAGAAGAAGGAGAAACAGGAAAAGAAAGAATCTGTAACTCCTCCCAGGATGTGAGGAGGCACTCATCATATCCCTTGAGCCAAGGTAACAAGGATATGTTGGAACTGGTTCTGAGGATGAAGGTTCCTGTGTTGTGATGTTGGGCTTTGCGAGACCAGCTCATGCTTTGGAACATTCTTTGGGAGGGAACAGTCAGGTTATGAGTCTCCATTGAGCAGACCAGATAGAATGATCAGACCAGGGTACTCAGTCAGACTCCTTTACCAAACATAGTGAGGTTTGTGTCTTATGATCAGAGGACAAAGCATGCCAAAGCAACATGTGTTCTTATCTGGGCCTGCTGTTTTGTGGGCTAGGCATTCATGGGAAGTGAATTTATACTAGAATATCCTTTGCTAAGCCTATGAAATCCACTGACCTTGCCAGAAATCTAAAGTTTGTAATGTCTGAACTCACCACTGTGTTCTCTGGGCAAAGTCCAAATCATCTTCTCCTCTCTCAAGTAAAATTTGATAAACACTCAGGAGTGCTATATCTGTTTGCAGTGATGATGATGATGATATGGTGATGATGATGAGGAGGAGGAGGAGGAGGATGTTGATCATAAGAGCAAAATTAAAATATCTGTAAAGCACTCAAAATGTTCCAGTACTGTTTTGAATATCTCACATTCATTAGAAAAGTTAATCTTCACAACAGTCCCATGAGCTAATCACAGTTTTAGTAATGTTCCCAAGCACATGTAGTGTGGAAGTAATAGGGCTGGAATGTGACTTGTATAGTGACCTTGTGTTTTTTTCATATTCCTTCTGTCTGCTACACTTCTCTTAACATCTTTTTTTCATAATATATCATGCGAGTATAACCTAAAAGCTTCTTCAAGTTTGTTAAGAACTGCTATGGAAAACCTGTGTGTTCCCCTAAGTTTCCCTGGTGATTCCTAGGTACTTTGTGTATGTTGCTATTACAGTAAATTTCATTGTGCATTTACATGTTTGCCTTACTCACTAAACTATGAGCTCCAAGAAAGATAACACCAGGCTTCTTTTTCCTTCTTATCCCTAGGATTTGAACCAGGTCAATGCCTATAGAAATTTTTTGTGAATGAAGAAAGAAAGAATAAATAAAACTACTCCAATTGTCTGAACAGAGTCAAAGTTCAGTCAGCAGAACAAACCTCAGAGAAACCTAAGCAGATGATATGGGGAACACACTCTGAAGTGGATATAGATCCATGCAGAATCATAGTTCCAAGGCACTGAACTACTTTATCTTTCTAATGGAGCTGCCTCAGCCCCTATCCAAGGACATGGTTTCACTGGAGCAACACCTTCCTGCAATGTAACCTCTTTTCCCCAAAACTACCATAGCTGGCCTGTGATCCAGGAAAGCTCTCATCCCAAATTGAGCCTAAGGATGTACTTTGGAAGTGGTTACTATGAGGAATGGAAGAGGTGTCAACCCAAGAACTGTTGGAAGTAGTCACCATATGAGCCAGGAAGCTTCTTCGTAGCAAGTGTGAAAAATGAGTTGATGCTAGGGGGGAAAAGTCAGGTTTATAAATTCAAATAAACTTCATGGATAGAACTCATAGTACTCCAGCAACTGAGACCAAAGGATCCAGGAGAAAGCACCTCTTTTATTGAATTCACTGTTATAACCCAGTCAGCATTTTACTCAATGAGTGACTCAGTAGGACCTCAAGAAGAGAAAATAGGTAAGTGAAGGAAAGGCATTATCTTGAACTGGAGAGTTTTGTATTTCATTTTCACTTAGAAATTTTGCTTCAAAGACTGTGACAGGAGTTCCTTTGGATGGCCAGGTGATTACCAAGGTTTTGTGGGAAGTTTCTATAGATGCCAAGTTCTGGACTCCAGCCTGTGGAAATTCTGATTCAGTTAGTCTGAGTGGGGTTATAGAGTCTGCATGTCTGAGAAAGTTCTCCAGGAGACTCTGATGACCAGCCAGGTTTTCAAAGCCCCACAGACTCCATCACCCATAGCTCACTCTCTCTGGGTTGTCAATTATTTATCACATTAAGTGAATATTTAGGTAGCATCAATTTGTTGTTTTTTCAAGAAACACTTATTCTCAAATATGTGTAGAACATGGCACAAATTACTTGCTTGCATTACTTTTAAAATTTCATAATAAGAAAGTAGTTAGTACTTCCTTACAATGAACAGGCAAACACCCACAAAACAGTATTTTCTTTAGGGTAAGAAGATTCATGGTTCCTCACAGTGTAAGCAAAAATATCTTTAATATGTGTGAAGTCACAAATTCCATGCTATAGGAAAGTCAGAGTATGTGGTCTTTAAAAAAAAGTCATTTTTATTACCCTAAGTTGGAATCATTTATTCTGACCTGCTTTGCTTCTTTCTCTTAGGGGTGGGGTACAGAACTCATCCACGATAAACTGAAAAGTAAAACTCTGACCAGGAAAGTGAATTGTACCACTATGAGATATAAGGTGAGTTCCAAGCTTAAGTCCCTGTTTAGAGATCCAGTCACCATGGTCCTGGTGACTTCCTATTCAGAGTGGAGGTTACCAAACTGTCATTCAGTAAATGTTGATCCAGGCACCTGGAGTTCTAGTCACTGTTACTGAGCACCTGGACACATTAGTTAGTTATTCCCCCTGTCTGGGTCTCCACATCCTTCTTTCACATTAAGGGAATGCATCAGATACAGTGATGCTCCAAATTGAGGAATTGGGAATCCCAAAGAATACTTAATTAGCAGTTAAAATTTGTCACTTTAGTTGATGATTTGGTGTCAAGCACAAACACAAAACTGGAGTACTAAAATTACATGACTGGCATTAGATCATCTTTATTCTTCTCCTACTAGCTCTAGAGAAAATTTACTTCTAGATTCATCCTACCAGATGTACAGATCATCTACAAGAAATATATTAAATAACAAACACCCATTTTCAAAATATTTAGGTACCAAACATCCTACAAGGAATTCTTGGAAGACACATGTTTTAGTTACTTTTCTCTCATGACTAAGACTAAATACCTGATACCAAAAATTAAGGAAAGAAAAGTTTATTTAACTCACAATTTGTGGACATTTCATCCCATAATTGGCTGGCTTCAAGGCAAGCACACGCCAGAGGGGCACCAGTTCACTGTGATGGAAGATAGTAAAAGCAACAAGAGAGAAAGGGACAGAGAAAGATTTTGCCTCCCTTATATTGTATGCACAACAGGTATAGCACTCACACAGCCAATCACAGCACTAGGGAATTAACCAATCACAAACTAGATTCAGTCAACTCAAAAAGTTGCCCCCATGACAGCATGAGGGCATGAAACATAATAGCACATAAGAAAAGATTGTGTGGTCTCTGTCCCTGATGATTGGCTATCTGCTACCTTTGGCATCTTCTGTGTTATCATTATCTATCAAGCAATAAACTACGTGTGGCTCTATAAAGAGCCCAGCATCCCCTCTCCTGGCTAAAAGTATCTACACCATCCTCCCTTCCTGGGAAGCTCCCAAACTCAATTGTCTTGGCTACATTTCTTTTATTGCTGAGACAAACTACTTGATGCCCAGAGATAATAAAGGAAAGATTTACTTAGCTTACAGCTTGTAGAGATTTCAGTCCATAATCTGCATGGTCCAAGGCAGAGTGGCATGCGGCAGAGAACAACAGTTCATGGAAGTGGAAAACAGCAAAGGCAACAAGAGCAAAAAAGGAAGGAGTATAATGTCCCTTGTATGTAGGCCACACCCAAGGTGGATATAGTACTCACACCCACAAACCCATCATTGGATCATGAATCAATCACAAACTCTAGAAGTCTGATCCCATGACCACATGAGGCTTTGGGGAGACATCCAGACCCAAACCATAACATCAATTTAGGAAATATTTTTATTCTATTGTGAATGAATAAAGAAAAAGTAAATAAAACTACTCCAGTTGTCTGAACAGAGTCAAAGCTCAGTCAGCAGAACAAACCTCAGAGAAACCTGAGCAGATGATATGGGGAACACACTCTGAAGTGTGAGGCAAACAGAACTCCAGCCACCTAGAACCAAAACAGATCTACACTCACACATATAATAATCAAGATACCAGAAATTCAATATAAAAACAGAATATTAAAAGCCATCAGAGAAAAGAAGCAGATTACCTATAAAGGAAAGCCCATCAAAATCATGGCAGATTTCTTGTTTTGTTTTAGTTTGCTTTTTGTTTATATCTCACTTTAAATTAATTTTAAACTGATCTCTAAAATCATAAAATCATACATAGGAATGAATTTTACCACCTGATATTTTAATATACATATACACTGCATAATGTTTAAAGTAGGCTAAGCATGTATGTTTCCTCTAACATTTACCATTTATTTATGATAAATCCTTTACCTTATAAAAGATAGAGTCAGTTCTTGTTGTTTATAGCCACCCCTGCTGTACAGTTGTCCATCAGAATGTACTTCTTATACTTACAGATTTATCTTTCCTCTTCCTTTCCCATTCTATTCTCCACCTCTGGTATCCACAATCCTACCTTTAATTCCTGTTTCCTCAGATTCTATTTCTCAGCTCAGCTTCTTTGGATCCCAGCTAGAAGTGATATCAAGCACCATCATTGTTGGTAGGACTAGGGCTCTTTGATTCTGGATGTGTCCATGATGTGATTATACAAGGATATATCTCATGTTCGTTTGTGCCATTGTATCTTTCCTCCTCCATTAAGCACTAATTCTGAGAGGACCAGGGCCAAGTCTCTTTTAATTCTGCATTTCTCAGACTTGGCACTGACTGATTACAGTGCTCAATTACAGAGTGAATGAATACATCAGTGGCTAAGACACAAGATGTTCACTCATCTGTCACACATGCTCTGAAAAGGAGGTGACAGACTGGATAGATTCAAATCTAAAGTAAATTAAACCTAAGTTCCCTTCACATCTCTATAATATCAAGCATTATGCCTCCTTTCAGAATCACCTTTATTTACTCTGCTTTCCTTATTAGAAGTGTCTTCAGGGCTTGAGTCTATATTCCAGGTGCACGCGATTTGTTCAGATGAGCTGTTCACCCTCTCATGTCATTTATATCAACATCCTTACACCTGATGATAATTGCAGACCCTGAAAAACAAATTTGGAACCAGGGGGAAATGTCTACTGAATTCTTCTGCTGACGAGATAATGACCCAGCTTCATCTTCCAAGGAGCATTTACTCTAACCAAAGACAGTTCCATGCCTTTCGTTTTCAGTAATAACATACTCAGCTCTACAGTGAGTCGATTTTCTGATTCTTGTAGCTGCTTAAATTTTATGGCATAACTGCAATGTTCTAAAATGTTAGCAGCAATTATTGAGGCAGCCTTTCTAGCTGACCTAGGGCCTCGGGGCTCATTCCATGTGAGTGATTCAGAACAGAGAGAAGCCAGATCAGAGTCAGGACTGCTACTGAGTGACCAGGATGCTGACATATTTGCTGCTTGTTTCACAGATGAAACTTTTCCTGTCTCAGTTGAGCACTGCTCAGCTATGATGAGTATTACTGAGTGTGTAGTTACTGTCGAGCTGCATCCAAATGATCCTCCACTACCCCTCTCTGGGCCCTTGGCTATTTGCTAATGGGCTGTCTAGAGTTTATGGTCTGTTCTCAGTGGACTGGCTCTGAACCAGAGGAACTGAAAATTAAGAGTCTTGCAGCTCTTTCTTTCACCAGTTATGATACTGAACACTCATTGTGTCCAGGAGTGAATGAGGCCCTTTAAGAAATATAAAGATATAAAGGTTAGATTCCTCCTTAGGGAGCTCATAATTTACAGGACAAACAAAAGAATGTCACAGAAGATGGTGACTCAGGCAGTGCCTGGAAACAGCCATGAACTTGTATAACTGATCTGGAATCAAGGGCTGGAGATGGAAGAATTCTCACTTCCCTGACTTTCCAAGGAGATGACAATGAACTTAATCTTGAAAGACAAAAAAAGCACTTCCAAGAGTGGCTGTAAAGAGAAAAGATGATCCTGGGCCTCTGTGTGTGAAAATTTAGATCTTGGAGTGTTAATTAGGAATGCTTACATTTTTTTGGTCATAGCATGAACCAAAACATGATTTTGTTTTATTTTTTTTATTTAAAGAGGAAAAAAAACATGTAAAGGGTAGAAATAATACAGAACTTTTTTAAAAAGATAAACAGTTAGAAATCGCTAGTTGATAAATTACATACTGTCCTCTTAGAAATAGTTGTTCAAGTTACAAAATTAAAGCATGCAAAGTAGATATTCAAACAGTGAGAGTATAAACAGCTATGCATACATGAGACTCTACATGTATTTGTATCCTTTCTGTATTAGAGGGAAAAACAAAACATAGCAAGACAAAACAAAACAAATTCCTATAAAAACATGAAACCAAAAAGTCATATAAAACCATAGTACAAGGTGATCTACAATGGTTACTCTATTGTCTCTTATTCTTATTATCTTCAATAGAATTGTTTATATCATCAGGCATAATTAAATATAGCAGTATAATTGAATATAGCAGTATAATTGAATATAGCAGTACATAACAATATTAGTAAAAATAAAACATTGTAGACAGTATGAAACTTCAAAGGCAGGTAATAATCAAACCAGAGAGGATATTCTAGTGAATCTTGTCATCTTCAGTGTAGTTGCCTATATTCTCAGACTAGATGCTATCAATCATAACAGCTTTGAATAAAATCTATCAATACAAAACAGCGATCTAACAAACCAGATTCAATTATATTCAGTCATGGTAAAACAGTGTAGGTTATACAGGGCTTCAGATTAAGTTAATAGGAAATTAAGGATGATTACCATACTATATCCTGCTATTTTGGGGATAACTGTCTGTGCCCTCAAATCTAGTACAGGTAGAATGACTGGAACAGAATATAATACATCTGAGCAGAGTGGTGTGAGTAATGTGGGTTTTAAATCCTGGTGCACTATTAACAATATAGTATATCAAGGCCATCTATGTTAGAGATTCTAGCCATTGTTCTCAAGCACATTTCTGCTATGCTATTTTTCTGCCTTTGTTTGTCTACTTTTCTCCTTCATTCTATTGCCTGCCCCACTCACTGGAGCCTTTCTGCCACTGTTCCTAAAATCTTGGTATTTTTTTTCTCTCTCTCTAGAATGTCCTTCAGTATCCTCTGTAGGGTTGGATTGGTGGTCACAAACTCCCCAGTTCCTCTTTGTCATGGAATCATCTTGTTTCTCCATTAATTTCTTGTGACAGTTTTGCAGGGTACATCAATCTGGGCTGGAGATTATTTTCTTTCAGGGCTTGGACTACTTCACTCCAAGCTTTTCTTTATCTGATGGTCTTTGTTGAGAAGTCTGCTGTGATCTTGATGGGCTTTCCATTATAGGTAATCTGTTTCTTTTCTCTGATGGATTCTAATATTCTGTTTTTATATTGAATTTCTGGTATCTTAATTATTATATATCTGGTTGTAGCTCTGTTTTTGTTGTAGGTGGCTGGAGTTCTGCATGCCTCACATAACCGAATGTCATTTTCTTTTCCCATGCTTGGGAAGTTTTCCTTAATTATTTCCTTAAATAGACTTTGTAATTCACCTGTTTGTATTCCTGCTTCTTTGTTCACACTTCTTATTCTTAAATTATAGATTCTCTTGTCATCTTCTAGACTTTGTATTGTTACTGCCTGTTTCCTTGTTATTTTTAAGAGATCTTTCCTTTCATGATCACACATTGCAAACTTGTCTTCAAGTTTTGATAGTCTATCCTTAGTTTCTTTTAAGGCATTTTGCAAGCTTTCAATGGAGTTTTTAATTTCCTGGTACTCTCTTTGAATCTGCTTCATGGATTCTATATTTTCTTTATATTCTTTATCTAATGTTTCTCTCCTTTTTTGTGTTCCTCCATTTTTCTGTCTATGTCTTCCTGAAAAATGCTTAGCATTTCTTTTATTAATCTACTTATATCTTGCTTTATGTGATTTAATATTTCAGTTTTGAGCTCATCTACAAGGTCCCAAAGATATCTCTTAATGTCCATTGAAGCCATGTCTGATGTTGCATGTTTGCTGCCCTCAGTCTCTTTTGTTTTTCCCTCTCCTGGATCAGTGTTCCAGGGTTTTGAGTTGGGGACTTTTTCTTGTTTTTCTCTTTTGTCATGGTTTTGGTTTCTTCCATATAGGTGTATAGTAGAGGTCTAAGCCCCTTTCCTTGTTGGCTATGGTTCTTCTGAATCATGCTAGTGAGGGATTTCTGCCCTCTCCTGTTTGCTCTTGTCACTAAAGTGTAAGCAGGGGCTGTGTATGCTTGCCCCTCCCCACTGGGCCAGTCAAAGTTCAGGGGCCTCCACCACAAAACATGATTTTGAAAGGAAAATTAGATTTATAATAATGGCTTTTGATGGCAAGTTCAAGTAACTGGATCTTAACATTGGTAGAGGCTATTTGCTGTTTATTTTTGCTTCCAAGAGCATTAGACTGTCAAAAGGAGAAGTTTATTGAAAGATAATGACTTGGGCAAGACCAGGAAAAATACAGAGAACATTGAGGAGGTTTATGAAAGAGATTAAAGTGACAGCTAAATGAAGTGCTGGAAAAGGATGGAGCTACAGGAACAGAAGAAGAAGGACCCTTCCCAGCCATTCCATTCCTACCCTGGCTTTCATTCCTTAATGCTTTCATTGAGATACCAAAAAAAAAAAAAAAAACTCATGGATGCATGTTATTAGGACCAATCCCCAACTGACAAGCCATTCTGCCTCTGTGCTTCTGCTTGCTTAGCCCATGTAAGCCGTAGGCCACCAGAGATCAGGGTCTGATATTTGGAGAATGATCCTGATCAGTGCCCATTGATGGAAATAAATCTGCCCCCAAATCCTGGGTGTTGTTTCACTGTTTCTGCTTGTCATTTCAGACCACTGGATATCATAAGTAACTTGTGAATACTAACAATATCAAAAAAGCCCAGGTCCAAACTCCTCTCCCTCAAGTCAATGTAGCAAAAGCCCAGAAAATGAAATGACTTGTCCAAATCTCACAGGTAAGAAGAGTGCAAGGTAAGACTGACGCCCAGATCTGCTGACAGAAATTCTATCATCACATGGAAGGAATAAGGCCTGTTGGAGAATTTGTCCTTTACTGACAGCCAGCATACACCCAGGCCTATGGCTCCAACTGCTTAAGATCAGCTGAAGAAGAATTGGGGAGTCACAAAATAGCCTGCCAATAGCCCTGCAGGAGCTTGTGACTCTTACTGTCACCAAGTTGATTTTGCATAAGTTAGGGAAGATAGAATTTGGATAATTCCATTTAGGGGTTACTGGTCCTTTTTAGGGTAGCTTCAGAAAGCATAAGCAGATCTGAATTTTGGCCCCAGTTGTTGGAAGTTATATCCCTTTCTCATCAAACACAAGGATCAATTCCAGAGGGCAGGATGGTTTCTGTTAAAAACAAACTTGTACTCTGGGAGGCCTGGTCCCAGCCTGGAAAATTTACCAAGACCCTGTCTCAGAATAAAAAATAAATTAAAAAATGGTTACATGTAGTTCAGTGCAAAGGCCCTGGGTACTTCAAAAAATAAAGAAAATGAAGAATAAAGCAAAATATTACAAAGAATACTTGGGTGAAAGGCAGACAGCCTTGTCACTGTGTCACAAACATCTCTATGCCAGAAAAGGAGGGGTGATACATTTGATAATCTTCAAGAGCAAACACAAAAATAACACAAAATAAGATCCTCCATATGGCAAAACAAACAAGTGCATCCCTTCCCCCGAAACAATGAAAAACCTACACATACCATTAACAAAATCAAACTGAGGGAAACATGCAACTCAGACCCAAGGGGAAAAAATGCTCATTTTGCCATCAAGGATATGGCACAAATTAAGATCCACTCAGAGGTAGCATTTAGATGGATAACAATCCAAAACTCTGCGAAGTGGTTTCGCAGTGTGCTTTGGGGAAGATGCTATGCAGTACTAGCAGGGCTAACAATTTCCTGCCCCAGCACAAGGCAATAAAGCAACTTTTTTTCAAAGCCTCTGAGCTCTTGGTCTCATTTAAGCAAACTAGAATCTGCACAAAGATATTCATTTTATATTAACAATGGCCAAGAAACAACCCCCGTCTCCACCAATAATAGATTGAGAACATATTGTTCACTTCTGCTTGTGGATAGTAGGTGGCAAAATGAGAAATTAGGTGCTGCTGAGGAGAGCTTTCTGATATATATTTTTACTGAAACAAGGAATATGCAGGATCATTTGTATAATATATTGTAGTTGGGTAAGGAAGGAAGAGAAGAACTTGAAATTGTATTTGCAGTGATTCACAAACTTAATTCTTTCCCCCATTTTGGTTGCAATGGATATAAGTGAATGAAAAGCCCAACCTACTAAGTCTGTGAGTTCATGTTCCCTAAAATCAGAGAATGACTTTTAGGAACAATGGAGGTGACAAGTAGAATATATTTATTGAGAGAAAGAAAGCTTCTGTCTAAAGAGAGACAGAAGCGCCCCCCCCCTCACCGCCCAGTGGGTTGCCCAGAACTTTGTCTTTCCAGGGGCTTTTATAGAGTAAAACCATGGGCTCAAGATGGGGGAAGACAGGGAACTCACAAGGCAGATGGGCATAAGGTGGGATATAACTATAGTTAGCCAGTAAGATCAATAGTTCAGGTAAAATAGATTACATTAGGAACAAATGGGAAAGCAAGTCAAGTAAAAAGCAGGCATTCTTGGAGCTGTGACCTTTCCCCTAGGGGGATGGGATAGTGACTGAAGGGTGATAGGGAATTAATTAGAGTATCAGTCTCCAGGATGTAGATGCATTTGTTTGATCCTTTGTCTTAAGGCCTGGCCCACAGCATGAGGTGTGTGGCCCCTCCAAGGTTATCAGACATCAAGTCCTCTGTGCTGGCTTCTTGAGGGCCTAGCCCTGCCTGACTGCCTATAATATTTCTAACTGGCTCAGCTGCCTGCAACACAACCACCATACTTGTATGTCCATAAACACTTGAATAATATCCAGAAAGCAAAAGCAAACTATTTTTAATTAATAAGAGGAAGTGGGGATAAGGCATGGAATGATGTGGACAGGAAGCCAGGAAATTTACCAGAGAGCATCTGTTCACACTGTTTAATAAATGCATGCCTGATTTGTCTATTCCAAAAGGAAAAAGAAAGTTCAAGAACTCCTAGAAGGGGAATACATGTATAAAGTAATTTTGGGCAAGTTGCTTAAACTTCCAGAGCTTTTCCACCTATTAAATGGGGGTAAATGTAGCTGTGGAGCTTCTTTTCAGTCTTTCACACAAATTCAGGTCACCCTCCAGCCAGTTCTCTCCCTCTCTGCACCCCTGTGGAGCTGTCCTGAGCGTGGCCTAACCCCCAGCCCTCTCTCTCCTTTTTTTTCCTTTTTTTATTATTTTTTGTTTGTTTGTTTGTTTTGTGTCTTCCTCTTCACAGACACCATGCCAGGAGGGCATGCACTGCTATCTCATGGCTAATTCCTAAGTCCTAGAACCCGGAATGATGTCTGTGTCCTGAGACACGGGTTAGGGACATGTGGGCAGGTGCTTGTGCCCAGTGAGAGGGCACAGGCAGAGCTTGGGCAGCATCAGCTGTTTCTGTTATTGATGAGGAAGTATCGAAACCAGGCTGCATGCAGCCTTACTTTCCCTTTGGTAATCCAGCTTTGTAAAAATTCATCGATTTTTCTTTGGTTGTTGTTTACTCTTAACCTCAGACCCGGATGGGCAGCATTTGATTTAAGAGTTAAACAATGGAAAAGACTTTCTCAAAGGAAAACTTTCTCTCTGGCTCCCTGGAGGAGGTAGCTTTCATATTTAATTTGACCTTTATTACTGCAGCCTCATTACATTCTCAGGTTGATTTCCTTCCCTAACAGCAGAAATCCAAGGATTATTCTCTCCCCAAGGTGTGAGCTGAGCTAAAGCAACCTGCAGAGGTGGTACCTGGCATCTGATAATTGCTCCTAGTCATTTGCATATTTTATTAGCCAGAAGAAGCCTAATTATGTCTCCCTTTGCAAAATCCCAGGAGAGAAAGCTATGTGTTTGCTTTTCCTTTTCTTAAGAAAGGTGATACCTGTTGGGGATTTAGTTCAGCAGCTTAAGCACCTACCTGGCAAGTGTGAGGTCCTGAGTGCAATCCCTGGTACAAAAAAAAAAAAAAGGTGATATGTGTGTTTGAACTTGACTTCACCTTGGGAATGGAAGCAGAAGAGAAGACACAATCACACAGGTCTTCAAGATTTTGTACAAATGGATTTTTGAAAACTTTTTGTGGTTTTAGAGATAAAAATATTTAGCTTGTCATAAGGGAATTAGACCCTTCATCTTACCATTGGTGTAAGGGTGTAAATTAACTTCTCTCCCATTCACACATTCCTAGCTTTGAACTCCCAGCACTTACACAGATTCCTGCACAGCAGGACCTATGGGAAACCTGTTTGCATGCTCAATTTAAAATGCATGCCATTCCATTATAATATTTTAAATTATGTGTCCATCTATACATGTGTATGTATGATACCAATAAAATCAGACAGAGTGAGCAACTACTTTCCAACCATTTTGCCTAATGTCAGCAGTTTCTCCAGCTAATTCCAGGTTTCTTAGTTGCAAATGTTGAAATGTTCATTATTCGGTTGATTACTTCAATTTCCCACTAGATGTGAAAAGGTAGAATTGTTGTACCCCAAAAATCAAGAATTAAAGTATTAACAAGAAAAGGAAGAAGAAAAGCTAAGATGTCCATGTAAAAATGAGCGCTTTATTTAAGCTGGTACCCAGCGCCACAGAGTGCAGGTGGGATTTGCACTGCTGTGTAACTAGGCTAAGACTTGGGGGGACTTATAAAGGGAGAAACCACAAGGGGGTGGGGGAGCAAAGGGCAGATTGTTCCAAAAAACAAGCCTGTTTTTGCAGAAAGGTTGCTCATCAGCACATCTTGTTTGTACAGGATTAGGGTGTGACTCTTGCAGTTAGGCCTATTCTGGGAATAAAACTCTGGGGGGCTGTATAGGGGGTTTTACAGGAAACAGAAAGTTATTACAGGACAAAGGAATGTGGCACATATAGAACAGGATGGCAGCGCTTGAGTTAGATTACAACAAGAATGAATGAGGTCAACAAGAGAGATTTCTGTACAGTGTTACCAGCATCGTGGCAGGAGACTTTACAGATTCTTCCTTGTACATTGGAGTATAACTGAGATCTCCAATGTGTGAGTTTGGAGTGGAGGGAAGATTAATGCTATGCAGGCATGCATTTCAGTGCTTAACCTATTTTACGCTGCCCGACAGGGTCAACCCTTGTTTGGGTTAACAGTTCTTGTCTACATGGTGTAAGGGAAATGGCTTCTGGGTCAGTGCTGCTTTTGTGGATCAGGGAATTATGGAAGATACAATGTCTTATTTCAGGAAGACACTGGCTCCAAACCTTGTGATTTCCCTAAGTCCAGTCCTTTCCCATTGTGAAATAATCTGATTTCTAATCAGGGATTTCTGACCAGAGATTAAAACAGATGAGTCTGAGGATTTCCTGTATCAGTTTATAAAAGGTTCAAAGGCAGGGTCTGTATCTGGTCCAAATTCATGTCTTCCATTGATATGAGATGTGGTAAAACATGGTGTGTGTTTCAGTCAAAAAATTATCATAGCAAAAGAGACACTCAGACTAATTTCTCTCCAAATGCTTGCCCTTTGTGTGGAACACACCTACCCCATCTTTTTTGCCACTTTCTGAATCAGTTCTGTAAGTCCTCTTTCATGAGTGTCTTTACTTCTACTCTTGTGGCTGCCTCAGTGTCCTGAATCCACTCAAATCATTGACCTTTCAGGGTCCTCTTGAGTCAGTCATCACATGGTGACAGACCTGGTGAGTAAAGTGGGTGAAGACACACTGTCATGCTTTTTTCTAGTCTCTTTCATGATGAGTGGACAATGAAGATTAAATAAATGAGAAACACAATATAAAGTGTTGGAACCCAGAAAGGTCAGAACTCTTTTGGAGCTAAGACAAAAACTTCTCTGGAATGTCCATTAATGGAGTTCAAACAATTTTGGGGGAGGGATATGAGAGAAAATGAAGGGAGGAGCTAAGAAAAAAGCAGGAGATACTGGGATTTGAGAGACCAAGAAAGCAACCAGCCAGCCATCCTGGCAAGTGATGTGAGTGCACACATGCCAGGGAGAGAAAAGTCAGCATCTCCCATGAGCTTATGTCCAGTGTCCCCTTTTCCCTCTTAGCAGATGGAATGGTTCTGAGGTCAGACTGAGTTGAAAGTTTTGTAACCTAACTCAAGTGCTACCATTCTGTTCTGTATGCACCATAGCCTTTGTTGTAAATTGAACTTTGTATTTCCTGTATGTCTCCTGCACAACCCCCAGTGCTTTGTTTCCCATTGATTCCCCAACATAGCCCACCCAGAGCTGTATCCCCAGAATGGGCCTAACCATAATCAATGCAGTTTGACCCTAGGCAGACAACAAGATGTCCTGTTTCCTCTGGAATGCACAGGTGTGCCAATGAGCTAATTTTTCCCCTAAAATGAGCCTGTCTCTCAGGACAACTTGCCCTTTGCTCCCCCACACCTTTGCGGTTTTTCCCTTTATAAACCACTCCAAATCTTAGCTTAGTTGCACAGCAGTGTAAATTCCACCTGCACTCTGTGTCTCTGGGTACCAGCCTAAATAAAGTGTTCCTTTTTCCTTCAAGATGTCTTGGCCTTTTATCTTTTTTTTTTGGTAACTTTTGATCTTTGATTTTTGGGGTACAACAATAGAAACTAAGGTACATAAAGCAACTAAATGTTTGTATTGTTGGATTGATTATGTTGACCTGGGACCAGTGGTCTGAGCATCTCTTTGGGGGATGACAGTGTGCAATATAGCAAATATGAGGGATTTCTTTCTATTTGGTCTTTGATGTCCAATATTGTTTTCACTGTCTTGCTTTGTTCTGATTGTTTTGCTCTATTCAATATTCTGTTTTGATTGGTTTTGTAGTGTTCTGTTTTTGTTTTAACTTTGCTATAACTGATGTAATGGATAGCTATTGTGAAGCTAACAAGGTATACTATGGTAGCTATTATTGTTTTCCCAGTATCCTACTCTGAAGTTCTGTACCAATTTCACTGCATTATTTTGATTGTCTTTGTTCTACCTTGTTTTGTTGTATTTTACTATCTTTAAAATTTAAAAAAAAGATTTCAAAAAAAGAAAAAAACAAAAAACTGAGCATGACTTTGGGAATTTAGAACAAAAAGGCATTCTTAACCATAAATCTTGCTAATTAAGAGAATGGTCTTATCTCTAAGGTTGACATTTATCAAGTTTTATGTCAGTGGCCCCCAGGTCTCATGTGTTTGCATTGTGCATTTGTGATTGGTTCATTGTCTAGTGCTTGGATTGATGGTGTCAATGCTACACCCACCTAGGGATGGAGCCAGCAAACAATGTAATGGCTGGAAGCCAGGCATGTCTGTCTCTCTTGCCGGTTTCTGCCTTGCTGCTTGCAGCTGCCATGAACTGCAGCCCTGCCATGACACCCTGACTTGGAGCCAACTGAGTATGGACTAAAACCTCCAAAAAGTGTAAGAAATAATCTTGTCCTTTCCCAACTTTGGGCATCAGGTATTTTGTCTCAGTGACAAGTAAAAAGTAACTAAGACAGAATTTGGTACTGAGGAGTGGGGTCTCTGCTGTGATTATACCTGATTATGTTTTGTGAGAGACTTTGGAAATGGCTTGTGGGCAGAGTTTGGAAAGGTTCACGTTTCCGGATGCATAGAGCTGGAGCAGTATAGGCTGTTCTGTAGAGGGGATTCTGGTCAGAGCTTAGGAGACCAGAAAGCTGATAGAAGACCTGATGGTAAAGACCAGGCTTGGGAGGTTTCTGCTGGAAAGGACTGCATTGGTTGTTGGACTCCTCAAGATGAGTGTTATGCATTGGCAGAAAGTTTATCGGCATTTTGCTCATGCCTGGAAACTTTGCCTAAGACTGAGATTAAGGGAAATGAGTTTATTAATCTGGCAAAGGAAATTTCAAGGCAGTTGAATGTTGAGGCTGTGGCATGGCTATTGTTGGGGGCTTTTAGCCAGAGATATGTTGCAAATGAAGAGTAAAGAACAAAGCAGGATAATTTAAAATGCTGTGAGTTTGGCCAAAAACAAAACTCCAGTAAAGCTGTGGATTGTAAAGATAGAGCTGAGATTTCAATTGCTGAGAAGGAACAGAGAAATAAGAAAGATGGCCAGGGGGCATCCTTTGCAGTCTCCATCCTTTGCAGTCTCAAAACTGCAAAAGTGAAAAAATTTGCTCAGAGGAGAAAGCTTGAGAGCACCATGCTCCAAAATGTCCACAGAGGCTTCATGAAGATCCCAGAATGGCGGCAGCTACATGAGGTTTCAGAATGGCAGCAACATAGAGAAGATTTTCCTCACAATCAGGTAGACAGAGCCCAGCAATCCAAGCATTGAGCCCCTACATCCAAGAGAGAAAAGCCTGGCTACTGCTTCAGCTGGCAGCAAACCTTGGTGGCATCCACATGGTGCAAGGAAAATACACAAATTCTGAGGGTAAGATGGCTTCCACCTTGATTGCAAAGGGCCTGGGAGGCCAAGCAGTGTGCCCCTGAGAGGGAAATATATAAAGATGAAAGGGTGAAGTCAAAGGTACAGTGGAGACCCCAGAAGTTTGGAAAAGCCAGGAACATGGATCATCCAAGAAAAGCTGCAAAAACCAAGCAAAGAGGGTTTAAGAGAGAAGCTGCAGGAGTAGAAATCTTTGGAAGTGCCATGTGGGTGGAATCAGTCAAGCCTTTTGGAGCTTGCAACCAGATTGCTTCAAATGCTGAGCATGCAAGTCTAAGACTTAATGTTTGCCCTGCTGGATGTTGGACTTCCTTTGTTTCCAATGCTTTATATTCTCCTATTTGTAACTTTTGGAATGGTAATGTTTATCCTGTGCCTTATATTTCAGAAATGTTTAACCTTGTTTCATTTGTACAGGAGGTTACAGTTAAGAGTTTGCTATAGATATTGGAGGAGACTTGGTACTTGGACTTCTCAGCAATGCTGAAAATGTTATGATTTTGGCAACTCTTGGAGATGGACTAAATGTCTTTTGTATAAAGGATGTACATGAGTTTTGGGGGGCTAGAGGTGGAATGTCATGATTTATGATGGTGGTTCCCATGCCTCATACATTTGCATTGTGCATTTGTGATTGGTTCATTGTCTAGTGTTTGGATTGATGGTGTCAGTGCTACACCCACCTAAGGGTGGAGCCATCATACAATGTAATGGCTGGAAGCCAGGCATGTCTGTCTCTCTTGCCAATTTCTGCCTTGCTGTTTGCAGCTGCCATGAATTGCAGCCCTGTCATGATACTGTGCTTTGGAGCTAACCTCAGTATGGACTAAAACCTCTCAAAACTGTAAGAAATAAACCTGTCCTTCCCCAACTTTGGGCATCAGGTACTTTGTCTCAGCTATGAGTAAAAACTAACTAAGACAGCATTTATGATTCTACAATTGGAATGATAGCCAGGTTTCCTCAACTGTGGCTTTATCTTGCTCTCCAAGGTGTCACAGTGTCACTGATCATTACAGATCTCCATGGTGACTGTCAACATGTAGAGTTATACTTTCTGCATACCAGTTACCTGCTCTTTAGGCAAGTCACCTTGGCCTGGAACAGACTCATAAGTAAATATAGGAAGCCAATTAATTAATATTAAAACCTGCTCAGCTGCTTCATAGTGGTCTCCAGCACATTCACAACTGATAAATATAGAAAAATAAGAAAAGAGAATAACAGGTGTGTGGGCAGCGTCAGTTGGGTGGGGCAGGAAGTACCTCACTGGGAAGGTAACATTGGAATAAAACCTTGAAGAAGGTGAACAAGTGAGCCATGTGGAGGTCTGGGTGAGGAGAACTCCATACAGAGATGCTGTCTCTGTGTTGGAAATGATGTTTCTGTAGAAGAAAAATTTCAAATGAGGCCAGGGAAATACAGAGTATGGTCCATGATTATGAAAATGGATTTAGGTTGTATTTAAGGTGAGATGGGAGCCTTTTAGTTGGCCCATCTGATTTCTCAAATGATCATTTAATTTCTGTGCTGAGGATCTACTGCTTTTGATGGAGGAGGGTAGACGTAGAAAAAACAATTAAAAATTATTATTAAATAGTTGTTTTGTGGGAGTAATCAGAATGAGAGAGGTATCAGAAGCCAAGTTGAGAGTGGTGACAAGAGAGGGAGTTAGAAATAATTGAATTTGGATAATTTTATAACAGAGCTGACAGCACTAAGGAATGGATGGGGTTGAGGTGGAAGTAAAGGAGGAAACCCAGGGTTGATGTCAAACATTTTAGCTTGAGTAACTAGAAAATGTTGAATTACTATTAATTAGGATGTGGGAAGCTGTGGATAAATCCTGTTAAGAGGAGAAGTTTGGGAGTTTGTTTTTGGACATATTAGTTTTATGATACTTATATAACAGTCAAGAGTATGTCCTACATCAATATTTGGAATCTAATTTTGGGGGAGAGGTCTGAGTTGGGTCTATAAATTTATGAGCCATCAGCATGAAGAGATTTTTTTTGCAAATGGGAAGGGGACCTAGTTTCATGGAAAGGCATGACAACATTTACTAATATGGCAAAGTTCTTTTCTGGCATCTTCACCTTTACATCCAGCTAAATAATGCAGTGTTTTTGAGCTTTGTTATGTATCTGATATTTCACTAGGCACTTAGCATACATTATTGAAATTAATTCTCATGCTATGTCACACATAGTACATATTATTTTCTTTCTCTACTAAATAAGGGTAATGAGGCTAGAAAAGTTGAATAAGCTACCCAGGGATACACAACCAATTAGTGGTGAAGTTTAACAATGGTATCAGGTCTGTTGAACTGAGAAGTCATATTCATAGCCACTTATTAGTCAGCTCTTCCATTGCTGAGACAAAACACCTAATGCTCACAGGCTGAAACAGGAAAAGTGTATTTGGCTCACAGTTTCAGTCTACCATCAGCTGCTCCAAAGCAGGGACATCATGGTGGAAGGGTGTGGTGGAGCAGAGCTGCTCACATCACAGCAGCTGAGAGGTGGAGAACAAGGAGCAAAGCCCCAGGGGCACTGGCCCAGGTCCAACTTCAGTCAGGGCCCTCAGTCATAAACATCAGTGGACACATCATCCAATCACCTTTCCAGAAGACCCTTAATCTAGTCAAACTGACAATTTAAGATTGACTGGCATGACCACTGAACCCTGCGGTGGTTTTGGCATTCAGGAAGAATGAGTTTACAGTCTTCTATTCAAATTCATGATGTGTTTTGGGTCACAGGATCTTTTGATAATTTGAAGTAAGCTGTGGACAGTTCCCCTAGAGATACGCACATATGCAAAGAAATGCAAACTTTGTGTTGTATTTCAAGGTTTTATACACATTTTACAGCTCTCTCATGGAGTTTGGCCATTTAAAAATCAGAGGACCACCATAAAAAAATTTATGCCTTATGTTCCATACATTTTCTGTCAAAAATAACAATAAACTTCATGAAAATCTTACATGAATCTTTCAGACATTATTTTTTAAGTTGCATGTTCAGATAGTTTAAAGCTATACACTTTGAGAAAACCTTGTTCTTATCTTCATTCCAGTCTACTCCATCCTAGTTCCATATCTCATAGTAGTAACAACTTTTGTTTTTGTTCTTGAGAACTTTTCAGTGTTTCATTAAAGTAAATGTAAATCATTAATCATTTTAACTGCTCAGTCCACCTTTTTCTGATATAAAGGTAACCTGTTGTGCTTATAGTTCTTACTTTGCTTTTATTAATATATCCAGGGCATCTTCCCAGATCAGTATGTGGAGAACATCTTTATTCATTTATATTTGTAATATATTCCATCATTCTCTCACTGATGGACATTTGGAAAGTTTCTAATATTTTCTACCAGAAACAATATCACAATGAATAACTGATAAAAGTCATTTTTCTATCTGGGCAGCCATAGATATCAGAAAAAGTCTCAGGAGTAGAATAAAATAAAATAAAAGGTGAAAGTGTAAATGTTTTATAATTTTTCAAAAACATTCTTTAAGACATGACCAAGATGTAAAAATCTGCACATATTTAATGTGTAGATCTCAATGGGTTTAGAATAAGTAGTTATCTATGAAATGATCAGCACCAGCTAGGCCAAAAGCTTCCAAAATCTCATTCTGATCCTTTTTGTATTTTTACTACTATTTTATGCAAAGACCACTTAACATTTCAATAGTTAGTTTTAGCCCCTTGTTATAGGTTAATACATGTTCATTTACATATTCATTCGTTTCTGAACTTTTTTCCAGATTCTTTTTTTTATTTAAATAGAAAAAAAAAACATGGAAAGGGTAGAGATAATACAGAATTTCAGAAAAAAAGATAAAGAGTAAGAAATCACTAGTTGATAAATTACATATTGTCCTCTTAGAAATAGTTGTTCAAGCTACAAAATTAAAGCATACAAAGTAGATAGTCAAACAGTGAGAGTGTAAACAGCTATACATGCATGAGTCTTTACATGCATGTCTATCCTTTCTGTATTAGAGGGAAAAACAAAACATAGCAAGACAAAACAAAACAAATTCCTATAAAAACATGAAACCAAAAAGTCATTTAAAACCACAGACAAGGTGATCTACAATGATTACTGTGTTGTTTCTTATTATCTTCAATAGAATTGTCTATATCATTATGCATAATTGAATATAGCATTATAATTGAATATATAGCCGTATATAACAATATTAGTAAAAATAAAACATGGTAGACAGTATAAAACTTCAAAGGCAGTTAATAATCAAACCAGAGTGGATATTCTAGTGAATCTTGTCATCTTCAGTGCAGTTGCCTATACTCTCAGACTTGATACTATCAATCATAACAGCTTTGAATAAAATCTATCAATACAAAACAGTGATATAACAAACCAGATTTGATTATGATCAGTCATGGTAAAACAGTGTAAGTTATACAGAGCTTTAGATTAAGTTAATAGGAAATTAAGGATAATTACCATACTATATCCTGCTATTTTTGGGATAACTCTCTGTGCCCTCAAATCTAGTTCAAGTAGAATGACTGGAACAGAATATAATATATTTAAGCAGAGTAGTGTGAGTAATGTGGGTTTTAAATCCTGGTGCACTGTTAACAATATAGTGTTATCAAGGCCATTTATGTTAGAGATTCTAGTCATCGTTCTCAGACTCATTTCTGCTATGCTATTTTTCTGCCTTTGTTTGTCTACTTTTCTCCTTCATTCTATTGCCTGCCCCACTCACTGGGGCCTTTCTGCCACTGTTCCTAAAATCTTGGTATTTTTTTTTCTCTCTCTCTCTAGAATGCCTTTCGGTATCCTCTGTAGGGTTGGATTGGGGGTCACAAATTCACCCTGTTCCTCTTTGTCATAGAAGCACCTTGTTTCTCCATTAATTTCTTGTGACAGTTTTGCAGGGTACATCAATCTGGGCTGGAGATTATTTTCTTTCAGGGCTTGGACTACTTCACTCCAAGCTTTTCTTTATCTGATGGTCTGTGTTGAGAAGCCTGCTGTGATCTTGATGGGCTTTCCATTATAGGTAATCTGTTTCTTTTCTCTGATGGATTCTAACATTCTGTTTTTATATTGAATTTCTGGTATCTTAATTATTACATATCTGGTTGTAGCTCTGTTTTTGTTGTAGGTGGCTGGAGTTCTGCATGCCTCACATAACCGAATGTCATTTTCTTTTCCCATGCTTGGGAAGTTTTCATTAATTATTTCCTTAAATAGACTTTGTAATTCACCTGTTTGTATTCCTGCTTCTTTGTTCACACTTCTTATTCTTAAATTATAGATTCTCTTGTCATCTTCTAGACTTTGTATTGTTACTGCCCGTTTCCTTGTTATTTTTAAGAGATCTTTCCTTTCATGATCACACATTGCAAACTTGTCTTCAAGTTTTGATAGTCTATCCTTAGTTTCTTTTAAGGCATTTTGCAAGCTTTCAATGGAGTTTTTAATTTCCTGGTACTCTCTTTGAATCTGCTTCATGGATTCTATATTTTCTTTATATTCTTTATCTAATGTTTCTCTCCTTTTTTGTGTTCCACCATTCTTCTGTCTATGTCTTCCTGAAAAATGCTTAGCATTTCTTTTATTAATCTACTTATATCTTGCTTTATGTGATTTAATATTTCAGTTTTGAGCTCATCTACAAGGTCCTGAAGATATCTCTTAATGTCCATTGAAGCCATGTCTGATGTTGCAGTTTTACTGCCCTCAGTCTCCCTTTTTTTTCCACCTCCTGGATCAGTGTTCTCAGGGTTCTGGGCTGGGGCCCTCCTCCTGCCTCTCTCCTGTCATGGTCCTGGCCTGTTCCACACAGGTGTACAGTGGAGGTCCCAGCCCTCTTCCCTGTTAGCCATGATTCCTGCAAAGCACAATGGTAAGGGACCTCCTCCCTCTCCTTCCTGCTCTTGTCACTGAGGTATAATCAGGGTCTGGATGTGCTAGCCCCTCCCTAGTGGGTCAGCCAAAGTTCAAGAACCTTCACCAGGTTAGTGTGTGCAGGGAATCGATTTGGGATGGCTCATTGGGTCCCAGCCAGGGGCATGACCCAGTCCAAGTAAATCCCAGGTATCTGCTCTGGGGAGGGAGCAACCAACTGAAGTCACTGTTGCTCCCAATTCAGCTTCCTCATGCCCAATTCAAACATGTTGGCCATTTGGTGGCCCCTTCCCATGGGGGGGCCTCATTCCCAGAATTGACTGTGGATTAATGAAGGTCCCTTCATTGGCTCTGCTCTCTGTTGGGCTTACCAACCCCTGACTTCAGAGCAGCTGTGGCCTCTGTGAGTGGTGGTCAGAAAGAGTTTGCGTGGCTCTGCTGGCTGGTGCAAATTCAGGCTGGCACAAACTTGGAGGGTCACAGAAAAAATGCCATGTCTGGTAATTTTAGCTGTTCCAATAGAAGCCCCAAGACTGTGTGTTTGACGAGCTTTTTTTCATTTTAATTTCTTCCTGTGTAAAGAGAATACATCTCCCTCTGTCTGGATGTCTCCAGGAAGTTTTATTCTGGCGTGTGAGTTGTTTCTCCTGGGAGGCTTTGTATTTTGTTGCTCACTGATTTGTTGCTCCTCCAAAAGTGAACTTTTTTCTTATTTTAAAAATTTTGACTCTTCAAAGGAGAGAATCATATTTTTATTATTTACCAAAGCTAATTAAACTCATATTCAGAATGACATTCTCCACCTGTCCTCTGTTATTTCCTAGCACTAGTAACTTACAGAAGCCTTTTAATTTCCTGCTGCAGTAGGACTTTTCTCATTCTGCCCTCTACCCTGCCCTCCTGCCCTCCTGTACTGCTCACCTCATTGCCTTCTGCAGAACGCACCACTCAGATGCCATCAGTCTACTCTAGTTCCAGCTCCCTGTGGAAGGTAACACATTTTCTACTGGTTGTTTCACATCATTTCTGTCCTTTTTCTTGGTAGAGTGGGAAAGGGACTGCAAAATTGGAGAAAGGAAGCAGTAAAGCTGGACACTGCCTCCATATTTCTCTGGCATGTACTCATGGAGTCCTGCACGCATTTCTGTGTCCATCCTCCTTCAGTTCTGTCACTATTTCCTGAAGTGTGTTCAGAGAATTCTAGAGTTGCTGCTGGGAGTATTTGGCTGAATGAGTCACAGTCCCTTAGAAAAGCTTGAGCTGGGAAGTGGTTTTCTTCAAGTGACAGTCATTGAAATTTATTCTTTCTCTTCATGGTCAGACTCTAGTGGGAATAAAGAAGAAAGTAGCTACTAGATATCCATCTCTTACCCTAAAGTATTGTAATTTTGTCCCTGAGCTCTGGGTTAGCCAGTGAGTCAGAGGGTGAGTGGACCATTTTCCTCAGGAATCCTGTCCTTGCTGGGAGAGTTGGGAGGTACAGTATCTAACAGGAACCCACAGCAGCTATGGGGTGGGGATGACCTTTACTCATCTCTACCTGAAGGGCTCTCCTTGACTTCCATTCCTTGATTCTTCATCCTGTTATGCAAGTGGTTGACTTTTTGTGTTTTTAAGTCATATTTATATTCAATCAACTGCTTGTATTCACTTTAACATGGGGGTAATGCCCAGCATTATGTAATAAGCCCTGATGCATATTGCTCACTCAACATCTTGGCTCACTTACTTAGGAGTTTCTAAGTATACCCTTTGTGGGTTGCAGGATGGTACACTGCAGTGGCTTTTCAAGTCAGAACCTGAATAGCTAACCTATCAATTGATCCTAACTATAGTGCATCCTGGTTTACCTTTTTCTAGGGCAGTGACTTAGGCTTTGAGGAAAACAGCAATTTAATGAATTTTAGTCCATCAAGTGCCATTAGCAGAGGCCCTTGTAAAATGTCCCAGACCTGTGCATCTTTGTGCCATTTGAAAGGTCACAAGGGTACTCTCTAAAATCTGAGTGGAAAGCAGCTTATGCCAGTGGCTCCAAAGCTTGATATATGATCAGTTCTACATTAGTAGCCAAAGTCCAAAATGTCCAGCCTCACCCACTGTGAAAAATTAACAGCTTTAACATGCAGCAGGCATGAAACAGCAATCCTCTATCTTGTGCCTAGGAACCGTTCAGTCACGGAAGTGAGGTCCAGCCCAGATACAGAGGCAGACATCTTTACCTCAGTGTCACATGTATCTGTGAGAAAGACAGCTGAGTGTGGCCTCAGGAGAAAGAGCAGGTACCAGCCTTGTTTTCTGTCAGTGGAGGCCCAGGAGAGTTCAGGTGTCTCCTAAGTACTGATATGGTCCAAAAAGGAAATACTTGAATGGGGGGTGAGGGAAAGTTTTCCTCTCATCATCTTAACCACTTCATCTTTAATTATCCTTTTCAGATTTGAGAAAGGAGAGGATTATGTGTATGAATACAGGATTAGTTTCAGGTGGCCTATTGTAATCCTAAACTTATTTCCAGAGCTGACCCCAATGGCCAAACCAGAATGAAATCATCTAATTTTTGACACATATTTCTGAGATCCTGGGATCAGAGATAAATCCATTAAACAATCTGCTACCACACTAGCTTTTGAAATGAAAACACAGTAGAGGTTTACACCAGGATTCAGCTTTGTTTTGGCAGTTTCTTCTGCTCTCGTTCGTGCAGCCTGGTTTTTGCCATGTGGTATGGTGTGAGGGACTGAAAAGTTCTTCCTGGACAGAGTTGCAGTTCTCCCCAGCCCCTGTCACCTTCTAAGTGCACTCATGGTTCATGATTTAGTCACAAAGCACATACTAATCAGTTAAAAAGGTCCTGAACTTGGTCTGCATGTTTCAGACCATTTTGATATTTGCTTATGCTTTTTTTTTAATCTCCCTTCTCCATTCTTTACCTTTTTACAAGCATACCCTGTGGCATCTTACTCTCTATTGCAATCATTCAGCCTGGACAATTGGTGCATTTTGTCAGTTTCCTATTCCCTGTGGAATATGATACAATAAAGAACAGTTTTCAGCTCATGTCTTAAGTATTGTAGGTCTAGAGAGGTTAAGTTTAAATTGTGGTAGATAAAGTCTGCCTCTGAAGAAATCAAATTCCTGATTCCCTTTTCTCTTCACACTTCCCTCTCCCTGTCATCCTTAGATAATGTCCTCATAATTCCTCTAACATTATTTCATTACTGCCATCTGTGGCTGGCTTTAAGAAATCTTCCTAACCTTCTCCTACCCAACACCATGAAATAAAATTTATCTCTAGCCCTCTGCAGTCACAAAACTGAATTCTTACAAAAGTGCAACAACATGTCAAGTCCTATTAAACCCTTCTTTCCTGATGCACTATAAAATCTTTAAAGACAGCTAAGCTTGTCTAATTCACTTCTGACCCTCCATACAGTCTCTAAGATGAATATACACTCATAAAACATATCATCTAAGATATCATTGAATTTGCAACAGCAATCAAAAGACTTTTATGTTGAAGACTTACTCAAATATTGGATGACTGGTAATCTATCTCACAGGTGTGTTTGCATTCTAAATGTAACAGGTGGATAAAGTCTTAAGCTGAAGTAAGACTATTTTGATCATGGCATATCAGGAATTGCTGACTGTAGGTAAGCCAAGTGGACCAGTTGTTTGCATGTATTTTTCAGTGGAATCCCCAGGGAATTTCACAGACAGTTTGAATGATGTTGTGTAAGTTATCATCATTTCCTGACATCCACTTTGGAACCTAGAAAGTTCAGTGAGTATTCATCTGGTGTAAGTTGGATTTTATTCCACTCTCAACAAAAACTTCCTATTATTTACTCTGAGACCCTGTCTAATGTGGCACCTGTGTCCATTATAGAGCCCTGCCACCAAATATTTGTGAGACTGAGCTGGGTTGCTGGCATCAAACCTTCATTTCCTTACTTGTGAAGTAAGACCTTGGGTTCTGTGATCACTGGAGGCCCCTTCAGTTAAGTCTTTTATGTGACCCTGAATTAATCAATTACTTAATGCTACTTGACTAGAAAAGTAAGAGATAAGTGTGAAATGGTTGAGCTCAGTCTCCTTTTACCATCTTGACAAGTGCGAGGAAGTAACAGTGGTGTGGAGGATCAACAGGCCATATTTGAACTGGGAGGAAAAACCCAGTGTGATCTTTTCTATTGCCATCTTATTTGGTCTATAACAATATTACATTGAAGTTACTTCATTTTGGAATATACTCTACCAGTTGACTTTGGTTTTCTTTCTGATATCATCCGACTGTCTGATTGCAGACTACCTTGAAAATTAATAGACTTGATGAAGTCTATGAAGCAGGCAGGTGCCTCTATTTCAATCTCTGAAGAAGATACAAATAACACCATATACACAAGTTAGCAGGATATCCTTCAAAATAGATTGAAAAGTAAGTCCCACAGACTGCAGGTATCATGAGAAGTTGAGCGGTTGTCAGATCTTACAAAAAGTATTTATTTTGGGAACTAGGAGTTCAAGATCTCTCATTAGGTGCTGAAGCATAGTATCTTGGTCTCAAGGCTACATGGAGTAGTTGTATGGAGTTGAGCCAAAGAGTATCATGATAAAATGATACTTAAAAGTCCTGCAGAAACTCACACGAGAATAACTCACTAAAATAACATGCTAGGTATCAGCAGCTATGTGGTGTCTACTCACAAGGAAGTAGAGTTTGTTTCATTCTGATCCCTGGGGAAAATCTCCTAGGTGCCTCATGTGAACCCTGCTTTGTGCAGTGGAAGGGATATGAGGAAGCTGTGGCTATGATTTGAATGCTGTATTTAGTAGCGGCTGAGGGGAGGAAGTAAGAATGACATTACAGAGTTCCTGGCCCCACTGTCTTCTTGTTGCCCAAGTTGCTTTCAGAGGTTTGTTGAAGGCTCTGTTCCTCCACCTCCTCCTCTAACCATCCACCCTCACTTCCCATTGGGCAGTGCTCTAACTTTGCTTCTGTCTCGTGTTCTAAGACAGAGCTTTCAAAAGCGACTTTGTATGTGTTTGTTCTCGGCTATTTTTTACTCAGTTTTACCCTGAAAGAGGCAAAACTAATGTCCTTCTGTTTCAAAGATTTAAGGAGTGAGGATGGAGATGAGTAGAAAGCTTTCCCTTCCCTCTATGAGGCATAAAGTAAAATTTTCTATTTAATAAACACTGGAATGTTTTGGTAAGTAAATCAGAAGCTATGATGATTCTTAAGGTCTTAAAGTTGCTTTGGATTCAATTAATAAACTATAAGGATTTGTTAGACAAACTACTATGAAAGATGCTGTTCTGAGGTTGTAATAGAGCTTACAATTAGGATTTTTTCCATATGTATTTATTAGTGCATATTAATTTTACAAAATAATAGGTCTTATGTGGCCTTTACATTCCTGCATGTAACACATTTTGATCTCATTCATGAAGCTTACCAAGGCAGAGCAGATGCTGTGGCATGGTCAGGACCCTTGCAGTTGAGTTTGGTTTCCTGCTGTGATTTTGAGCAGGGAGTTTGCAGACCTGCTGTTTGCCACTTGCTGCTGGTCTGTGTTCAAAGGCCACTTTCCAGGCTGGGCTCCCAGCTTGCATCATTTAGTAGAAGATCAGAGACAGGGATTTAAGTTTGAATTAATTCTTTTACTTACTCTAATTTCATCATAAAAATGTTTTACTAGAGTCAGTACCTCCCAAGATCCAGCCCTGGATAGTAGGTCTGGGCCATTACGCAAAGATCCTGTTTGGGTAACTTAACCTCCATCTGTTTGAAACCTTCACCTTCTCCTATCAAGAGTTGACCTAAACTTCCTGATTATAATATTATATTTCAAAAGAGAGTTACTCTTAGTAATACAACTTCTTATATGATGGGGTAATGAAATCCATTTAGGAATAACTTAAGTGAGACTACTGTAAAAAATAATGGGATGCTCATATCTTAATATTAAGGAAAGACTAAGACATTACTTTCCTTACTAAATCATCAGTAATACCATATTATTAAGACATAGTTCATAAATGTGCTTACTACTACTTATCTTTATAAAGGGATGTGGAAAAGGAAAAATGTACATATGATGAAAAGTTTCTCAATCTGAAGACTAGTGGACATAAAGATAGTTGTTTTTGTTCATAAAAATTTGTTCTTAAAGAGAGAAAATAAGATATATTTTATGACAGATGTGAAATAAAAGAGGTATCAAGAAAACCCTTGTAAAATAAGAAGATTGAGTAGAAAGACTTCTCCCAGCTGCATAAATTTTTATAAAATACAATGCATAAGGGCATGTAAGACACCTGCCTTGGGACTCAGCTGGTCCAAATCCTTTAACTGTACATGTCATGGAAATGGGACAGAAAATTATGCATCATCTGAGTTAAAGTAACACAAAATTGTTCTATAAGAAGGTGTAGGTTTTTACATAAAGGTCTTTCAGTGCATATAGTCTGAAATAAATAAGCTAATGCAATGCACATGGGAAATGTCAAAGGTATAATAACTTATGCATAAAAACCCTCAACAAAATATTTTCAAGTGGCTCAGTCAAAAGAGGAGCTAAAGATAGCTGGACAATGAGCAATAAAATACAAAGCCTCCTGGGAGAAACAACTCATATGCCAGAATAAAAAATCCTGGAGAGATCCAGAAAGAGGGAGATACATTCTCTTGACACAGGAAGAAATTAAAACATAAAAAAGCTCTTCAAACATGTCAGGACTACAATTGGAACAGCTAAAATTATGAGATACAGCATTTTCACTTAAACTTGCCAAGTCTGCACCTGCCTGAATTTGTGCCAGCTTGAAACTTCGCCAGCCAGCAGCACTGCCCAAATTTGTTCCCGCTGCCACTCACAGGAGCCACAGCAGCGCTGAATTCAGAGGTTAGTGAACCCAACAGAGAACAGAACCAGCAAACGGACTTTCATTAACCCATGGCCAGTGCTGGGAATGAGACCCCTGCCATGGGAAAGGTGTGACAAAATGGGTGACATGTTGGAATTGGGCAGGAAGAGGCTGAATTGGGAGTGACAGTGACTTCAGTTGGTTGCTCCCTCCCAAGAGATTTGTGGGATTTGCTTGGACTGGATGGCACCCCAGGCCAGGACCCAATAAGTCGTCCCAAATCAATTTCCTGCACCTAGCACACACTAACCTCATGAAGGTCCCTGAAGTTTGGATGGCCCAGTGGGGAGGGGCTGGCATATGTAGCCCCTGCTTACACCTCAGCGACAAGAGCAGGAAGGAGAGGGAGGAGGTCCCTTACCATTGTGCTTTGCAGGAACCGTGGCTATCAGGGAAGAGGGCTGGGACCTCCACTGTACACCTGTGTGGAAGAGGCCAGGACCATGACAGGAGAAACGCAGGAGGAGGGCCCCAACCCAGAACCCTGAGAACACTGATCCAGGAGGTGGAAAAACAGGGGAGACTGAGGGCAGTAAAACTGCAACATCAGACATGGCTTCAATGGACATTAAGAGATATCTTCAGGACCTTGTAGACGAGCTCAAAACTGAAATATTAAATCACATAAGGCAAGATATGAGTAGATTAATAAAAGAAATGCTAAGCATCTCTCAGGAAGACACAGATGGAAGAAGGGAGGAACACAAAAAAAGGAGAGAAACATTCGATAAAGAATGTAAAGAAAATATAGAATATATGAAGCAGATTCAAAGAGACTATCAGGAAATTAAAAACTCCATTGAAAGCTGGTAAGACTCCTTAAAAGAAACTAGGGATAGACTATCAAAACTTGAAGACAAGTTTGCAATGTGTGATCATGAAAGGAAAGATCTCTTAAAAATAACAAGGTAACAGGCAGTAACAATACAAAGGCTAGAAGATGACAAGAGAATCTATAATTTCAGAATAAGAAATGTGAACAAAGAAGCAGGAATAAAAACAGGTGAATTACAAAGTCTATTTAAGGAAATAATTAAGGAAAACTTCCCAAGCATGGGAAAAGAAAATGACATTCAGTTATGTGAGGCATGCAGAACTCCAGCCACCTACAACAAAAACAGAGCTACACCCAGACATATAATAATCAAGATACTAGAAATTCAATATAAAAACAGAATATTAGAATCCATCAGAGAAAATAAACAGATTGCCTATAAAGGTAAGCCCGTCAAGATCATGGCAGACTTCTCGACACAGACCATCAGATCAAGAAGAGCTTAGAGCAAAGTATTCTAAACCGTGAAAGAAAATAACCTCCAGCCCAGATTGATGTACCCTGCAAAATTGTCTCTAGAAATTAATGGAGCAACAAGATGCTTCCATGACAAACATGAACTGGGAAGTTTGTGACCACCAATCCAACCCTACAGAGAATACTGAAGGACATTCGAGAGAGAGAGAAAAAAATACCAAGATTTTAGCAACGGTGGCAGAAAGGCCCCAGTGAGTGGGGCAGACAGTAGAATGAAGGAGAAAAGTAGACAAAGGCAGAAAAATAGCATAGCAGAAATGAGTCTGAGAACGATGGCTAGAATCTCTAATATAGATGGCCTTGATAGCACTATATTGTTAACAGTGCACCAGGATTTAAAACCCACATTACTCACACCACTCTGCTTAGATTCTGTATTATATTCTGTTCCAGTCATTCTACCTGTACTAGATTTGAGGGCCCAGACACTTATCCCAAAAATAGCAGGATATAGTACAGTAATCATCCATAATTTCCTATTAACTTAATCTAAAGCTCTGTATAATCTACACTGTTTTACCATGACTGATTGTAATTGAATCTGCTTTGTTAGATCACTGTTTTGTATTGATAGGTTTTATTCAAAGCTGTTATGATTGATAGTATCAAGTCTAAGAGTATAAGTAACTGCACTAAAGATGACAAGATCCACTAGAATATCCACTCTGGTTTGATTATTACCTGCCTTTGAATTTTCATACTGTCTTCCATGTTTTATGTTTACTAATATTGTTATGTACTGCTATATTGAATTATACTGCTATATTCACTTATACTTGATGATATAGACAATTCTATTGAAGATAATAAGAAACAAAACAGTAATCATTGTAGATCACCTTGTACTGTGGTTTTATACGACTTTTTGGTTTCATGTTTTTATAGGAATTTGTTTTGTTTTGTCTTGCTGTTTTGTTTTTCCCTCTAATACAGAAAGGATAGAAATATATTTAGAGTCTCATGCATGTGTAGCTGTTTATACTCTCACTGCTTGAATGTCTACTTTGTATGATCTAATTTTGTAACTTGAACAACTATTTCTAAGAGGACAATATGTAATTTATCCACTATTGATTTTTTACTGTTTGTCTTTTTTTGAAATTCTGTATTCTCTACCTTTTACATGCTTTTTTCCTCTTTAAATAAAAAAAGAAAAAGATTATTTAATAAAAAGCTTTAAATTGAAAAAAACAAAACCATTTAGGACTTCTACAAGACAATTATTTTGCAAGATAATTGATACAAAAAGTATGGTTTATACAGCATAATGAATTAATGTCTTCTGGAAATGAAATAAAATCAAATCAAGTTATAGAATAAATGTTTTGTGAATTCAATAATAGTAATTTCAAAATATTCACAAATCATAACTCCACCTACTTTGTTTGTGATTATATTATCATTATAATGATTATTGACACTGTTATGTATATTGTATTTTTTACAGTCACAAAAACATAGCACCTAGGATTTTAATAGAAACATTATCCACTAGAAGAATGTTCTGCTTAAAATCATCAAAATATTTCCACATAGGAAATTGGAGATAAGATATAGTGCAGCACACTTTCTGATTGAGTTGAGTAACTGTTTTGTTTAGTCATTTATTTATATATTTGAATGTTAGTCAACTAGTCTTTTATAAAATGAAAAAGATATTTTTATGCCTTTTCCATATCAACATTTTGTGGATTTAGAAGTCTTTAGGAACATCATTTTTCTCTCTTTTTACAGTTTTTCCTTTATTTTGTTTATTTATGAGGAGAGTTGAGACAGTGTCTAGCTATGTATGTTCAAGCTAGTCTCGAACTAATGGTTATCCTCCTGCCTCAGTCTCCTGAATGCTGAAATTACAGGCCTTTATTTTTGTTGGTAAAAATTGCATGTATTTTTCACATAGGATGTGATGTTTCAAAATACATGTACATGTACTAACTTAACTTACTTCATACACTAATTTTTTGTGGTGATGACACTACAAATCAGCAGTGCTCAAGACTACAATACATTGTTATAAACTATCTTTGTTAAAACAACAGACTATTCATTTCAGAAAAAAAACCTCTCAGACCAGTTGCTTAGCTGAAGAAGATATGAACAAAACACCAGTGTCTGTTGCTTCTAGGGAACTGGGGTGGGGGGCAATGATCACAACATTCAAAGTAATTCTGATGTTTCGTGCCAAACACTTCATCCTGTCCAAAATGCAGCACACTCACTTCTTGAAGGATGCCCTGGAAGGTCTTCCTTTCTCTCAGAACAAGTCATCATTTTCTAGAAGTGAGGATGGAAACCCCAGCTCTCCTCATGGTGGTGGCTGCTCTAAGATACTCAGGTTTCTAGGTACACAGTGAAGAAGACAAAGCCAGAGCTCAGTGGGTCTGGGCACAAAGACACCATCCTTGACACTGAGAAAGTGAGAGGTGTTTTCCTGAGAGACTTCAATAACATCGAGCCAGGTCCCCAAGGAACTTAAAACTTAAGGGTTTCCATCTGAAATTAAGACAATCTCAGCAACATTTGGGGCAACTCTCAATTCCTGACTACATCTTATCTCAGAGGATTCCTAAGGGAACTCTGTGTGTGTGTGTGTGTGTGTGTGTGTGTTCCTCTTTGGGAACATTCTTATAATACATGGCTGTCTTTTCTATCAGTTAAAATTATGTGTGGGCTAGCTAGAGCGAAGGACAATGCAGCTGGAGCTACAGCATTTAGGCACAAAGACCAGTTCCACAGTATACTGATGGTGTCAATTTCAAATTTGCCTTTACCTCATTTGTTTTACCTCTTAAATTGGGGAAACAATGATTATTAGTGCACTTTGATGTTTCAAAGATTTGTTGAAGTAATACATTTAAAGTACTCCACTGAGTACTCAACACAGAGAAAATAACTGTTAAAGGCATTTATCATCCTTAGGAAACTAGACCAAAGTTGGAGAGATAATACATGGATAACACTAAAAGAGCAGTTTCATGTAGCAATTGCTTGTCTCTAGGTAAGTTAAGAAGGAACTCATTCCTGGAAGTACTACTTAGGTGAGCAGAGAGAGGAAGCAGAAAGAAAAGCAAGGATATTCTTTGGGATAGAAGAGTCACACAGAGAGAAGAAACTGTAGTGTTAAACTGATGTAAATTGAACTATGTTGATGATCCAGCCCTTTGAAAACTTTATTGTTTACTCCACCAGGAAGAGTTGATAACATACTCTATAAACTCCCACAGTATTTCACTAGTAGCTCATTTATAAATCCTATAAGAATATATCTCCAAAAAAGGTAAGCCTTGGTGAATTTATATTAACATCAAACTAATGCTATCTTAATCAAAGACCACAAAGTGATCAACTTACCAAGAAGACATAAAATTCTTAATACATGTGCAGCTATAAAAGAGGTACAAAATACGTGTAGTAAACCGTGATGAGTCTGCAAGGAGAAACAAAAATAACCCACAACAGAAGTGCAGAGGTTAAATATTTCAACATTTTTCCCTCAGTAATTGCTATAACAAGCAAACAAACCACTGGTAAGTACATAGGAGTCACAGACAGCACTCTGAACACAAAAACTAGAACAAAGCACATAACTGAAAAGGCAGAACATCCATTTATGAAGAACAGTAAGCATAGTCATCAAGGTAGAACATATTTGGAAAAATAACAAATGTTAATTTGTTAACAAATCTGGGGGATTAAAAATTCTATGGAGCATGGCAATTGTGTGGACAGAGAGTGAAAACTAGAAGATGGGGCTGATGTCAGTGACCCTTAGCTCAGAGATACCCAAGAAAAGAACATGAAACTTGGATCCAGCCATTACTGGATAACACAAGACTCATCTAAGATGAACTGGAATTGGTGAGAAAGCTGAAGTACAAATGGCATAAAAACTTACATACCAAAATGATAGCAGAAAAATTTCCAAATATAAGGAATGAATTTAACATAATTGTAAGTGAGGCATATAGAACCCCAAATAGAAATCTCTCCATGATGCATCAGAGTAAAAAGACAAGATATCTAATACAAAGATATTCTCTTAAAAACAATTAGAGAAAAGCAATGACTTACTTAGAAAGGTAAAATCATTAGCATTATTATCAGACTTCTCAACAAAACCTTTAAGGATGGCAGAGCATGGAATGAAGTGTTTTAAGCCTTGAAACAAAATGACTTTCAACTCAGGATGATATATCCTCCAAAACTATGTACTATCATTCAAAAAATGGATAGAGAAATCAGATCTTTCCAGGGCAAAGAGCATCTCAAGAAATTCATGACCACCAAACCAGAACTACTAAGAATTCCCAAGGATATACTAAAAAGACACAATAAATTCAAGAATAGCAAAAAATCTAAGAATAAATGCAGCAGGTAGGCCATGCAGTTTAGAAGAAAGGAAACAAAGAATAATTAGCAACAAGAAACTAATATAAATACAGGAATAAGTATTGCTTCACTAATGTGTTTCTAGTCTGTATTTTTATTATCCTTTTGTTCTCTAACTTGTAGCTATTTTCTGCTGTTCCAGGCTCTTTTACCCTTTAGAAAGTGGTGCTGGATTTTGAGCCCTTTCCTAAGTGTCTCCCTATTATGGTGCTTACTTTGGATCTTGTCCAAGCTGGCTGACAACTCCTGAGCTCAAGGAACTCCTTCCCTCAGCCTCCTGAATAGCTGGCACCACAGACTCTGGCTCAATGACTAGTTTAAAATCAGATTCTTGGAGTTTTATTTGTATGTTTGAAGACACTAAATAGCAAAGTAATGAGTCATGGCCACAGTGACTCCTTGTGAACAAAAGAAACACCATTTTTGATTTCTTTAAGGCAGGCAGTATCTAATGAATGTGTTCTGGGAGTAGTGCTGTATGCTAAGTCACTTAGAAGATTGATAAAGTATCAGACCATCTAGCACCTGTGTACCATGTAGGGTCTTCCCTGCCACACTAAACTCTAGAAATAGTGATTGCCTTTCATTTGTCTAGATAGATGTCTGGGCTACTGAGCATCTCACTAGGTTTCTGGACAAAGTTTCCTAATGTAGATCTTACTTATAAAGGGATTGAAGCAGCACTGCTGAAAATCACAAGTCTAAAGTCTCCTCTGAGACACAAGACAACCTATTAGCTGTGAGCTATTAGCTGTAAAAATGAAGAAATGTTAAACATGGCTGTGAGCTATTACCTGTAAAAATGAAGAAACATTAAACATGGCCAATATAGAAAGGAATAGTGTATATATTACCTTTCCAAAAGGGAGAAAGCAGGATAGAAAGGAATGGGATCAAAGCAGGAGCTCAACCTAGCAGTAGAAACATTAAGTCCTGTAGTTCCATGTCAAGCACAAGCACCAATCTATGGCAGGATGTAAATTCCAAAAGGCTTGGATGGCCATAGCTCTACACAACTGCAGGTATTTGGAACTCTCATGGCTTCTGTCTTGGGTCAGCTTTGCTCAGTCCTTGCAAGTTTCCTCAAATGTTTCACATTTGTTGCTTCTCTAAATTTCTGTTGCATCCGCTGCATGCTTGGCTTCAGCTTCACTCACTGCCTTTTCAGAAACATGGCCTAAGCTCTCAAGTCTTCTTCTGATAATGTAATCATTTCTGGCCCCACAACACTTGCATCCTGCATGCATGTAAAACTAGCATCATGTCAGCAGCCCAGCCGTTAGTTGCAGGGACCTCTGAGTTCATGACTGGCTGAGCACAGTGAAGAAATTCTGGGGAATACCTTAACATTCCCTGGCTGCTACTTCTCTGGAGTTAGTGTTCCAGGGCTCTCTTAGCAGAATAGTCTTTCACTTTCCCACTGAGTCTGCAATATTTGAGTCATTTGGAATTCTCCCATACCCTCCTTTGAGTTGCATGTCATTGTCTCTGCTAACACCTTGTTAACTGTGGGAGACAGCGAGGTGCTTCTGAGTTTTTTGCCAAACATCACTAGGCTCTTGGGTTCCCTCCTTGATCAAAATAATACTTTTGAACAGAATGAGAATTTTAGACATGGTAAAGTTTGAAGATTATATGAGGCTAGTCCTCTAATCTTGTGATGGTATCTGTCTCAACATATCTGGTTTTGATCCAAGAATGCATTAGGAAATATCACTCAGAAAAACAAATTATGTGAATTCAAATTGTTAACTGCCCTTGACCCAGGGTCAGTGTTAAATAGGTGCAAGAAATGTCAGCTTCTTTCCTATTCTCTTAGATTGTATAGAAAGAATTAGACAAATTGTCTAAGATTGTCTAAACATCTAACACTGAAGAGCTAGAAGCACAGACTGACTAAAGGTTTTGTAGACTGGAATGGTGATTAATCAAGTGTTCAGTATCTCCACTGAGACACACTCTCTGGTCATCTCAATCCTTCACATAATTATCAATTATCTTTTAATCTACTCATTCTTCATGAAATTTTAAGTGTGTCAAAGGGAGCTATCATTCAAAATAGAGAAGGAATTTGGTAGGGAAAAGTATTTTCAGAAAGAAAAGAGTACTTCTGGGTATAGATTCCACAAAAATGAAAACTTATATGTAACACAATACTTCATACAAGATTGTCACAGAGGTTTTATTTACAGTGGACAAGAGTTTTAAAAGACAAAAATATTCTATGATGGGTAAATAAATGAACAAAACATGATAAGGCTACAATGTGGATAGGTCTCAAGGGCACTATAGTACATTTAAGAAAGCCAGTCACCAAATGTCACACATCTTATGAACCAATTTGGATAACATCCTGCTTATGGCAAAATTATAGAAATACATTAGTGGTTGTCATGGAGAAAGGATGGTGGTGTGACTGTAAGGGGTCTTCCCAGGGTAGTCTTGCTAATAGTGAAAATATTCTATATTCTGATTAGCCTCCGTGTTTCATACTAAATACTTATCTACTTACATACAAGCATCCCAAAATATTGGATCTACCACTCACATTTCTGCACTCATGGCATTATCCCAACATGTAGCCCATAAGGCTGATCTGAGCAAGTGTTTTAATAGTGGCAATCAAGCACACACACTAGCCAATGCTGCCCAGAGCCTATAAAGGTACCACTTCCCTCAGCCACGCATACTATTATGAGACCAGGCTCAAATTTACCATGTAATCTGTGCCCACGATGCATGAAAGATTTTCACTGGGCAAAAGATTGTAGCTCTAGCTTTCATAAGGATGGTACAAACTTGCTTCAGGGAAACAGAAAATTGGCCCTTCCTTGGGGCCAGGCATAAACTTAGGGGACAGTATCAAATGGTATCCTGCTATCCCATGCACAGTTGAACCAGTTGCATCTGATCCAAACCAAACAAACATCAGTTCCTCTGCATGGACAAGTAAAAGGCATGACATTAAATCACTCCTGCAAGGAACCACCCAGAGTGTAACATTAGATTTACCAGCAGCTTCCCACTTTCATTTATAGGGGGAGAGAAACCAGCTTTAATTCCTACTGGAATCTATGGGCCACTGCCAGAAAAGACCATGGGATTAGTTATTGGCAAATCAAGCTCAATTACTAAAGGAGTTACTGTAATAAATAGTAACTGTCATCAAGAAATATCAGTTGCCATATGTTCCAATGACATATGGGTGACTGAGCTTGTCAATCTACTTGGGCAGATTTTACTCTTTCCCACAATCAGTTCATCTCCTGTTCTCTAGTCCTCACACAAGTCTGATAATGATAAGCATCTGAGCAGGGAAATTTATTTTTCTCAGGATATTTCTGCTCATAAGCCTAATTGCACTATCAAAGTAAATGGAAAATCCTTTACTGGACTGATGGATGCAGGAGCTGATGTCATTATAGTCAATAGCCAATCTTGGCCATCTGCTTGGCTGACTAGACCTGCCTCCACAGCTCTGATAGACTCAGGCTCCCCTCAATCTGTATTGCAGAGTGCTATGCCACTTTAGTATATTGGCCCTGATGGGCAGACAGGCATTATTCACCCATTCCCATCAATTCACGGGGCAGAGGACTTATGGAAGAGGGGAGCACTGCCCTAGTTACTTCTGCCCCTCAGAAGAGCATATCAGCTGCTAATAAGAGGAAGGCTAAGACAGAAAATCAAGAAAACTAAGGTTTGAGTAAGAATCTACAGGGTTGTATACTTCCAGTTGAGACTTTAATAAAACAAGGTAGATCTGGAATTGGATATAAGTCTAATTTGTAGGGGATCATTGGCACTTCACCTATTTCTGTACTGCCAACTCACTGGAAAACTACAGAGCTGAAATAGATTCCTCAATGGCCCCTTACTCAGGAGAAATTAAAGATCTTATTGACATTAGTAGTGGAGCAACTACAATTAGGTCACCTCGAGCCATCTGTAAGCTCATGGAATACTCCTGTGTTTATAATCCAAAAAGATCAGGCAAGTGGAGATTAGTACAAGACTTCAGAGCTTTAGATCTTGCATGGTATCAATGGGGACATTACAATTGGTCTACCTAGTGTTACTGTAATCCCATAGCCCTGGCCTATGATTGTTATTAATCTTAAAGACTACTTTGTTAATTTCCCACTCTCTCCTCAGAATCAACCTTTTTTTTTTTTTTTTTTTTTTTTGCATTTTCAGTACCAAGCGTTAATTTTCAAGAGCCAGCCAAGCATTTTTAACGGAACTGGTTTCCATAGGGAATTGCAAATAGTGCCACACTGTGTCAGTTGTTTGTAGCATAAGTTTTGAAAAGATGTAGACCTCAATTCTTGGAAGCTTATATTATTCACTATATGTATGACATCTTACTTGCTATGCCCTCTAAGTCTAACTCACTGATGCTATTTGAAGAAGCCAAGAGAGATTTATTTGCTTTGGCCTTTGACTAGCACCTGACAAAGTACAAATACGTCTTTACAGTTATTTGGGCTCTATTGTTATTGAGAGGGCAATTAATTCATAGAGATTCAGATAAAGATGGATAATCTACAGACTTTGAATGATTTCCAAAAACTGTTAGGAGATATTAATTGGATTAGGCCCAAATTAGTCATACCAACCTATCAATTACAAAATTTATATAATATTCTTCAAGGTGACAAAGATTTAAATTCTCGCACAGCAACTCACAGAAGTGACCCAACAAGAACTGAAACTAGTTGAAAAATGTCTGGATTCTATCTATGTTTTAGAGTTGATATTACTCAACCTCTTTATCTATTCATGTTACAGATGCCTCATTCCACTACAGGAATGTTCAGACAGTGGATTACAAAGACTATTTCCCCCTTTGGAATGACTAATCTTGCCAAATCAACCAATAAAATCTCTCCAGTTATATGTAGAACAAATAGTAAAAATAGTGATTATGGGAAGAAATATAGCATGTCAGCTCTTTGGACATGATCTGGTTGTCACTGCAGTACCACTACATGCTAAACAGAGACAGGCATTGCTCCAAAATGCCCTGTTCTGCAAGGTAGCATTTGCTCAGTTTCTAGGGACAATAGATAATCACTACCCTAGTGATCCTCTTTTACAATTCTTCCTTCACACTTCTGTTATTCTCCCAAAGGTCACTCATTTCAAGCCATTGGCATGGACTCCTACTTACTTTATACATGGATCTTGTAAAGGAAAAGCAGCTATCTGGCACTTCTTCCAGCACTCCTTCTCTATGAATGGGGACTTTTCACAGCCCTCAGAAATCGAGGCTATTCTGTATGCTTTAGAACAATTCAAAGACCAACTCATTAATATTTGAAGTGACTCCTCTTATTCAGTATATCTGACCCACAAGATTGAAGCCACTTCTATTCATTTTACCATTGAGCCTATTTTACTACACCTATTTTTAATACTACAGAAGGCTTTCTTTATCAGTCATATTAGAGCCCATTCTAATCTCCCAGGTCCATTATCAATGGGAAACCATAAAGCAGATGCTCTTGTCAACCTGATTTCCATTTTTGATAAAGTAAAAGAATCCCACAAGTATTTTCATCAAAATTCTAGAGCTCTGTGAAAAGAATTGAAAATTACCAGAAATCAAGCTAGACAGATAGTAATGTCATGTCCTTCCTGCCAGCTTGTTCCAAGGCCTATTCCTCAACAAGTCTGCAGTCTTCAAGGTCTTAGAACCAATCAGTTATGACAAGTGGATATTACTCATACAGCCTTTAAAAAAAAAACTTAAGTGTGTTTATGTGACTGTAGATACCTTCTCACATGTGATCCATGCCACAGGCAAATGAAATCAACATGTTGTGCCAGTGTTATGTGTCAACATTTGCTACATTAAGAGTGCCACAGAAAATAAAAACTGATAATGGTCCATCCTGTGTTAATAGGTGTTTTCAGAGTTTTTTTGATAACTGGAATATAAAGCATGTTACAATGGTCCCTTATAATCCCCAAGGTCAGGCAATACCTGAATGCACTCATCTTAAATTAAAAAAATCTGTTAGCTAAACAAAGGAAAGGAGGAATGTCAGGTCAGAACTTCCCTCAAATTTTTTTAAATTTTGATACATATGTTCTAAATTTCCTGAATCCTGCCCCTCATTCTGATTTGCCTCCAGCCATGTTACATTGGGCACAAGAATCTACCCACTCTCAGAGATCTTTACCCCCTGTAGATTGGCAAGACCTCCAAACAGGTGTTTGGAATGGTCCATCATCACTGTTAAATTGAGGCAGAAGATATGAATATATTCTCACATGAGACAGAGAAATATTATGAATTCCATCCTGATGTGTATGCCCATGGACTGGCTAGCTCCACAGGGGATCATCAACATCATGCTCCAACAGAGGGACCTCAAACCACTGCTTCACACCTCCTAGCACCTAAACATCAGCAATCCCCCTCTCACCCAATGAAAGAGGACTCCCTACAATCAGAACAACACCTTGATCAGAATTTAAGCTACCTATGCAAAACATTGAACCCTATACCAAGACTGCAAGCAATGAACCTGGAATCACATTGTCCACTGCCCAGCAAGGCCTGTAGCAGACCATTCATCAGATTTGCCACCTAATTAACAACCAGGGTTTGGTTTAATCACCTCAAAAAATTTTTTTTCAACGCATGTTCTACTAACTGCTACAGTGTTCACCCACTAGACACAGTTAAAATTGCCTTTAACAGTCTTTCCCATTAGAGGAACAGTTACATGGGGCTATAAAAACAGAGGTTTTTGCCATCCGATATGACTATACTATAAATACGGCTAACAAAACAACAGTGAGTAGCATGTATAGCTGGAAGTTCTAATCAGATGAACCATCAGCTTACAGCCCTTATTAAAAGGTTTTATTTCTTCTAATTCTTATTTCAAGAGACCTCAATTAGTTGACCTACAGAAATGTCCTAACTAGTCTATTTATATTTACAAATATAAAAACTATAAAAGAGTCATTGTAATTCAAATATATTTGAGTGCACTCTGATTTTATAAACTGTTTTGTGTGTCTTTGTTTTGTCTGTTCTGTATACAGCTGTTATAGTTGAGCTCAAAAAATAATTATTTTCCTTCATTTGCAATTTTGAATTTTGTGAGGGATGCTTCAGGCTTGGGCAAACTATTGGACAGGAATCCAATTGATTAATAAGGAAGTAGTTACATATTTACAACTGGAGAAATTTCTCCAGTTTTTGTTAATTAACTGGGAGCCCTAAATAATCTCCATAGCCTTATGAGAAAGGCCCCAATAAATTTTCTTTAAAATATATTATTGTGAAATGCTCACATTGGTCATTGTCAAAGATTAAATTTTCTAGACAATAAGGTTATTATTTAAAGGCTCTGGTAGAAAGGTTTTCACATAGCTATGACAAAATAATTTTTACTAACTTCATGATGTATTAAATGTATTCATGCTTACAGATGTACCATTCTAGCAAATTGTAAAATGGGGATTATTTATGCTAATAGAATTTTGTTTCATATTCAGACTCTGCTTGTACCAAAAACTTGTGAGACTCACTTTCCACCAAACGTCAATAAAATAGATTAAAAGTTTCTTATGTATTACCTAGGGATTATTGGCTAAAATGGGTATTTTATGTCAATATGGAAATTCAGGTTGTCACAAAAATGTCATAATTGTTATGATAATATATATGGCTTTGATTTCTAATTTTCTGTATAAAATATGTAACTATTAACATTCTACAGGGATTTAAATGCTAGGACATACATGGTTGATGAAAAAGAATGGTTCTATTTTATGTTCTAAGATGCTTGATATTCAGATAAGTAGTAATGTTTAGCTTACTGCCTTATTACCCTGTAATATTATCAATATTTACTTCTGGGTGTTCAACAACTGAGATTTTGAGACCAGAAACTAGAAAGGTAGACAGGCTAAGACAAAGCCAATATTTTGGCCCTAGCCCTTCAAGGTCAGGAACTGCTGCAACATCATATATTCGGGGAGTCCCTGATCTTTTGAGCAAGGAGATTATGGGAACAGAGTGGAAAGTGATCATCAGAGTATAGTGTGCCTAAGGAGAGTCACCAGGAGAGAAAAGTCTCACAAGTTTTCATGGAAAGCAATTTAGTCGAGCAATGGCTGTGACTTATCCAAATTCCAAGGTAACTTGTAAGGAGACTTAATTGACCTTAAGAGATAGCTAAGAAGTCAAATTTTATTAACACAGGTCTCACTTTAGTTCTTTAAAAGCGCCTCAGAAAAGTACATACAAAAGATGTATTCTTGATATACTGTTTCAACAGCTTCCATTATAAAAACCAAACGGGGGATATGTTAGGGACCACAAATTTACAGTGACTGGTTTTGTATATTTCCCTGTGAGGTGAAAAGAAGGATTGGGATTGTTGGTACCACCCATTTGGATTTTCCATAGACTCTTCTAAGCATGGGATTATCTATGTCTTCTTGAGTCATTGCAGGATTATACTCTGGGTCAAGATATTTCTAAACATAAGATTATCTATGCCTTCTGAGTTTTCAGATGAATTATAATCCTTTTCTAGCCTCACCTGTCACTGTGTACAGTTACTAAATAGTGGCTTATTTGGGAGTGGAGGGGTTGGATCCAGAGACACTGACTTTTAGCCATTGAAAGAATACTTGTCTCTGTTTTTATTTTTTCTCATGACATTCTACAGACAATTGGAACTCTTGACAAGGTTCCCAATTTTGACTACCTGGACTCTTGGCTGGGTTTCTGACACCAAAAGTACAAACAGGTATATACAAAGGAATGGAACCAAAGCAATTCCAAAGTCCAGCAGGGCAAATATTAAGTCCTGTAAAGGTTCTATGTGGAACATTGGAAAAAATTTGTGCTAAGTTATGACCTCCAAAAGGCTTGGATAACTCTACTTCTATGAACTTCTGGTGGTTATAGCTCCCATGGCTTTTCTTTTAGGCCTACTCTGCTCAATTCTTGCAGGTTTACTTGAATGATCCATGTTTCTGCCTTTTCCAAACTTCTGGGGTCTCCATTGCACCTCTGGCTTCATCATCAAAGCTTCTCACACTGCCCTCCCAGAGGCATGCTGCCAGGCCTCCCAAGCCTTCTGAAATTGGGATGGAAGCATTTTTAACTTTAGAACTCTTGCATTCTGTATGCACCTAAAACCAACACCACATAGATGATGCCAAGGTCTGGTGCCAACTGGAACTAGAGCTGTAGTCAGACCTCTTTCTTGACAATAGAGGTCAATTTCCTGTATCACTGGACACTCTCAGTCTGATTCTGAGGAGCAAATTCTCTATGCTGTCTCTATTCTGGAACATGGTGTGGCCACAGCTGCCATTCTGAAATATAGTGTGGCTGCCATCTTTCATTCCAAAACATGGTACTTTGTAGTTTTCTTTTATTTTTCCAGTTTTGAGGCTGCAAAAGGTGGAGATTCAACTCACTGCTTCTTGTGATGCACTCAGGTCATCTTCTGTATTCTGTTCCTTTTCAGTAACTGAGATCTCCTCAGCTCTGTATTTGCAGTTCACAGATTTACTGGAGCTTCTTTTATGGTCAAACTCATAACATTTTAAATTATTTTACTGGGCTCTGTGATCTTGACTTTAAACAAAATTTTTTATGTATCAATTGTGGCATTTGCAACAAAGTCAAACAAGGGAGAAAAAGAGAGTAAAATGTTTTATTTTAGAATAGTTGATGAAGAACATCCTTTCTAAGTAGGTTAGCAATCTAGAGAGATGGGTAGATATTGTTTTACACTACATTTGTTTATAGAGTGTGGACCATAACTACCCAAAAGGGTTGCACAGAAATTGCAAAAGGACCTTTCAATTCTAAAGGGAACATGGAAAAATTCACAACCTAATTTATTCTTATGCTCAGTATTTATTTTTATTCTATTATATAATGTAGATATTTATTAAATGGAGAGCAGGATGAGGCTGTATAATTTGATCTGGGAAAATTTATTATTATCTAACTAAAGTGATCACTTTTTTTAAAAGATTTTATTTAAAGAGAAACAAAAGCATGTAAGGGGTAGAGATAATACAGAATTCTAAAAAAAAAGATAAACAATAAGAAATCACTAGTTAATAAATTACATTTTATCCTCTTAGAAATATTTGTTTAAGTTACAAAATTAAAGCACACAAAGTAATAGTCAAACAGTGAGAGTGTAAACAGCTACGCATGCATGAATCTCTACGTGTATTTCTATCTTTTCTGTATTAGAGGGAAAAACAAAACTTAGCAAGACAAAACAAAACAAATTCCTATAAAAATGTGAAACCAAAAAGTCGTATAAAACCACAGGTGATCTACAATGATTACTGTGTTGTTTCTTATTATCTTCAATAGAATGTCTATATCATCAGGCATAATTGAATATAACATATAATTGAGTATAGCAGTAAATGACAATATTAGTAAAATAAAACATTGTAGACAGTATAAAACTCAAAGGCAGGTAATAATCAAACCAGAGTGGATATTCTAGTGGATCTTGTCATCTTAAGTGCAGTTGTCTGTACTCTCAGACTTGATACTATCAATCATAACAGCTTTGAACCAAATCTATCAATACAAAACAGTGATCCAACAAACCAGATTTGATTACGATCAGTCATGGTAAAATTGTGTAGGTTTTACAGGGTTTTATATTGACTTAATAGGAAATTAAGGATGATTACCATACTATATCTTGTTATTTTTGGGATTACTGTTTGTACCCTCAAATCTAGTACAGGTAGAATGACTGGAACAGAATATAATCCATCTAAGCAGAGTAGTATGAGTAATGTGTGTTTTAAATCCTGGTGCATTATTAACAATATAGTGTATCAAGGCCATCTATGTTAGAGTTTCTAGTTATCCTTCTCTGCCTCGTTTCTGCTATGCTACTTTACTGCCTTTGTTTAGTTTTTTCCTTCATTCTACTGCCTGCCCCACTCATTGAGGCCTTTCTGCCACTGTTTCTAAAATCCTGGTATTTTTTTTCTCTCTCTCTAGAATGTCCTTCAATATTCTCTGCAGGGTTGGATTGGTGGTCACAAACTCACCCAGTTCTTCTTTGTCATGGAAGCATCTTGTTTCTCCATTAATTTCTAGTGACAGTTTTACAGGGTACATCTATCTGGGCTGGAGGTCACCCTCCTTCAGGACTTAGAAGACTTCACTCCAAGCTCTTCTTGATCTGATGGTCTGTGTAGAAAAGTCAGCTGTGATTTTGATGGGCTTACCTTTATAGGTAATCTGTTTCTTTTCTCTGACAGCTTTTAATATTCTGTTTTTATATTGAATTTCTGGTATCTTGATTATTATATATCTGGGTGTAGATCTGTTTTGGTTGTAGGTGGCTGGAGTTCTGTATGCCTCACACAACCAAATGTCATTTTCTTTTCCCATGCTTGGGAAGTTTTCCATAATTATTTCCATGAATAGCCTTTGTAATTTGCCTGCATGTATTCCTGCTTCTTTATTCACATTTCTTATTCTTAAATTGTAGACTCTCTTGTCATCTTCTAGCCTTTATATTGTTACTGCCTGTTTCCTTATTATTTTTAAGAGATCTTTCCTTTCATGATCACACCTTGCAAACTTGTCTTCAAGCTTTCATAGTCTACCTTAGTTTCTTTTAAGGAGTTGTGCCAGCTTTCAATGGAGTTTTTAATTTCCTGGTAGTCTCTTTGAATCAGCTTCATGTATTATATATTTTCTTTATATTCTTTATCGAACGTTTCTCTCCTTTTTTTGTGTTCCTCCCTTCTTTTGTCTGTATCACCCTGAAAGATGTTTCCTGAGAGCATTTCTTTTATTACTCTACTCATATCCTGCTTTACCTCATTTAATATTTCAGTTTTGAGCTCATCTACAAGGTCCCAAAGATATCTCTTAGTGTCCATTGAAGCCATGTCTGATGTTGCGTGTTTGCTGCCCTCAGTTTCCCTTGTTTTTCCTTCTCCAGGATCAGTGCTTTCAGGGTTCTGGGCTGGGGGCCTCCTCCTGCCTCTCTCTCCTGTCATGGCCCTGGCTTCCTCCACACAGTTTACAGTGCAGGTCCTAGCTCCTTTCCCTGTTGGCCAGGTTTTCTCCGAAGCATGCTGGCAAGGGAACTCTGCCCTTTCCCACCTGCTCTTGTCACTGAGGCATAAGCAGACTGTGTATGCCTGCCTCTCCCCACCGGGCCAGCCAAACTTCAGGGGTGATCACCCAGTCAGTGCGTACTAGGCACAGGGAATCAATTTGGAATGGCTCATTGGGTCCTGGCCAGGGGCAGGGCCTAGTCCAAGCAAATCACACTAATCTGATCTGGGGAGGGAGCAACCAACTGAAGTCACTGTCACTCCCAGTTCAGGCTCCTCCTGCCTGATGCCAACATGTCTCCCACCTGGTCACGCCCTTCCATTGTGGGGGGGTCTCACTCCCAGCACTGACCATGGATCAATGAAGGTCCCTCCACTGGCTCCACTCTCCACTCTCTGTTGGACTCACCAACCCCCGACTTCAGCACCACCATTCTTCCTGTGAGTGGTGGTGGGAACGAGTTTGGGCGGCTCTGCCTACCGGCGTGGATTCAAGCTGGTGCAACCTTGGTGGGTCATCACAAAAACACCGTGTCCCTTTAGTTTTTAGCTGTTTCAGTTGTAGTCTTGAAGTATTTGATGAGTGTTTTTAAGTTTTAATTTCTTCCTATGTCAAGAGGATCCATCTCCCTCTGTCTGGGTCTCTCCGGGGTGTTTTATTCTGGCATATGAATTGTTTCTCCTGGGAGGCTTTGTATTCTGTTGCTCACTGATCAGCCATCTTGTCTTCTCCCTAAAGTGATCACTTTTGAGAAGAAACTGAAATATTCTCTGCCTGTTTTCACAGTGCCACTTGTTCAGTAAATTAGTAACATCTTGTTCTATGTATTCGATTTCATTTATCACCATATATAACAGTTCTAAAAACATGATATCAGTATCGATATTTTCAGAAGCAGAGTACTTGTCATTTTTCCTGATTAGTGTACTTATTTCTTACCTAAAACCACCCAATACCCTATTTCTGCCTTTTGTTTAAACTTTCATGGAATTCTCTCTCCTGTTTTGAACCATGTAGTTTGGAAAGAGCTGTAATTGATTTTCTCCCTTCTGACGTGTTTACTTAGTTACGATCATAAGGTGCATATAAAGTTTGAGGCTTCTCCTACTGTTATCAGCTGCAGAAAACTCTGGATCCACATGAAGGATAATCTTTCTCGTTTACTGTCAACTCTGCCAGAAGGAGTAGAAAAATAATGTAAAGTACATTTCACATATCAACACATTCTGGGACATCTGCATAGGACCACTTTTGAAACTCTGCATATCACACTGATATTCAGTTATGCTTAATGATCATTTTGAAAACATGTTCTCAGTAAGTAGAATAGATGTGCTTCACATCTGCCTTTTCTATAGTATCAGCCATAAAATTGTGTGTATGTTTGTTGATATCTTAGTTTGGTCCAATTTATCTTCCAATATCATCAATTTAAAATTCCTTTATTAGTTAAACATATTTTATGTTTTACTTTGAAACTCATTATCATGTATCTGTCTGTGAACTAAGTCATAAACTTTCACATGTCATATTAACAATTTACTTATTACTGTAACTACTATTTGAGGTGGATTTTTTAATTCCATTTACAGTTGAGGGACCTGGGCCTGTAGAAGATCTGAGGCTTGCTTCAGATCAGATATCTATGAAGTCTACATGCTGGAGTTAGACCTTGTTTTCAATTCTGTAAAGCCTTGATCTTTTCATCTGGAAAATGGAAGCTCATTCAGTAGACATAAGGATAGAAAGGACCCATGTTTCTTTAGATTCTCGTATGTTGATTTTGCCAAATTAAAAGTAGAAAGGAGTTGTTTAGAAGATTGGAGGCTAATATAACATTTAGACAAAATTTTTAAAAACTTTGACTAAAATTTGTTTTGTGTAAATAGTTCAGTTAATTAACTCCTAAACCACAAAGTACACAACAGTAAGGCACCCTTTGAAACTGGTTGTGGTAAATATTTTCTGATTATTATAGTGTATTCCTGTTTTGAGATATAGGTGTCAGAATGTCAGAATACATGTAGGCAAAACAGTTCTTATGTTGTTTTGAAAGATTCATACTCTGTTTTGTGGGTGAGGCAAAACATCATGCTAAATGGAAACTCTTAGTACCTCTTCACAAGATCGGCAGGGTGGGATCCTTGGATGTCTGTATAAAAATAAGTGGAGACCCTCTCCTGCACCCAAGTGACCCCTACAGTTAAAGGGAGGCTCTTCCACCCTTCCCCCACACCTGGATGGTCTCAGCAGTCCACGAGATCTTAGACTGCCCCTCCTGAAGTCCTGGAGGATCTCAGTAGCCAAAAGGAGATCTACCACACATCCCTCTCACCCAGACAACCTCAGCAGCTGACAGGATCATTAGCTACCCCTCCATGACACAGGGACAACCTCAGCTGAGGGAAGCCTCAGTAACCCCTCCCCCATATCCAGAAGAACACAAAAGCTGACAAGAGATTTAGGGACCACTTCCACCTCCTGCAGTACTTTGGTAGACTAATGGGAACCTTGAAATTTCTCCTCCCACCCAGAAGACTTCCTTGGGCCATCAGGTATGTGGTGAATTTTCTGCCACAGGACATCAATGTGTTGGCAGAAAGCTTGGGAGACCCTCCCCTGACCCAGAGAACATTGGTGAGCTGATGAGAGTGGGATTGAGTCTTTCTTCACACAGAGAACCACAGGTGGAGTTCCAATGGTGCTGTGAGGCCTCCCCTCTCCTGGAGAAATCAGACCAGGCCACTGAGATCCCTAGTGACACAGTAGGATCCCAACTGTGGTGCACTATAGACAGCTGGAACTGGAATCTTGGAACAGCCTAAAGCCATTTTATCAATACAAGCTCATGTTTGGTTCACTTCAATACTCCTCAGCCACTCAGCCTAGGCAGAATCTAGGGTTCACACAACTGACCCCACAAGAGGAATTCAGGTGCCTGCTCCCTACCCTACACAGTGGGCACAGTAACTGGGTGAATGTCAGCCACACAGTAAACCCCTAGGACACATGTGACAGACGGTTGAAACTAGCAGGATGGAAAAGACTGAAATATTAACCCAATGGGTGAATGTGACAAAACAAAAAAAGTAAAAAGCAATCTCAAATACCATCTGGAACCAGAGGAAACCTAGAATAGCAAAGGCAATTCTAAGCAGCAAAGGCAAGGCAGGAGGTATCATAATCCCTGACTTAAAGTTATACTACAAAGCTACTGTAATAAGATCAACATGGTACTGGAATAAAAACAGATGTGAAGATCAATGGAATAGATGAGAAGATACAACCACAACTACAAACACACTCAACCACCTTATCTTTGATAAAGGGGCCAAACATGTTCACTGGAAGAACGATAGTCTCTTTAATAAATGGTGCTGGAAAAACTCGCTATCCATACACCAAAAACTAAAACTATATCCATGCCTATCACCATGTACTAAACTAAAATATAAATAGATCAAAGATCTAAATATTAAAACAGAATCACTAAATCTGTTGGAAGACAAAGTAGGTAAAAATCTTGAAGGCATAGGGGTAGGTAGAAAATTCCTGAACAAGTATCAAACTGCACAGAAAATACTTCCCAGAATCAATAAGTGGGATCATGTCTTATTAAAGAGTTTCTGCATGTCAAAAGAAATCTCCAGCAGAGTGAAAAGAAAACCCACCTACTGGGAAAAAATCTTAGTGAACTGTCCCTCAGACAAAGGACATCTGTCTGGAACTTATAAAGAATTTTTAAAAATCAGACCCCCAAAATTCAAAGACCCAATCCAGAAATGGGCATCTGAGATGAATACACAGTTATCAGATGAAGAAATACAAATGGCAAATAAATACATGAAAAAATGTTCATCATAATTAGTCATTAGAAAAATGCAAATCAAAACCACTCTGAGATTCCATCTCACTCCAGAAAGAAAGCCAGGATCAACAGAACTACCAACAACAAATGCTGGAGAGGCTGTGGGGAAAAAAGAACTCTTCTGCACTTTTGGTGGGGGTATAGACTGGTGCAACCACTGTGGAGCTCAGTCTGGAGATTCCTCAAAAAGCTAGGATTGGAAGTCCCATTTGACCCAACTATTCCACTTCTACGCATATTCCCAGAAGAACTGAAAACATCATACCACAGTGGTACATGTGCACCCATGTTTATAGCAGCACAATTTGTAGTAGTCAGATCTTGGAAACAACCTAAGTGCCAATCAACTGAGGAATGGATAAAAAAAAGTTGTGGCATTTTTATACAATGGAGTACTACTCAGCTATAAAGAAGGATCTTATTGAAATATTTATAAATAAGTGGATGCAACTTGAGACCATCCTCATAAGTGAAATAAATCAAACTGACATGTATGAATACTGTATAGTCTCCCTAGTGTAATAAATGGTAAGAGTACAGAAGATTTTATGGTAATCAGGATCCCCCATTACATTGCTTTGAAGCCTTATAATTTTTTTCATGCATTAGTTGGAATCGTTTTATTCTGTTTTGTTTGATTTTACTATGTGTAATAGTATGAATAGCTATTTTGAAGAAAACAAGACATTATGGCAGCCATTGCTGATTTAATATCATCTTGCTTTGAAGTCCTACCATGATTTTGTTCTTCTATTACCATTGATTTCATCATGTTTTGTCTTATTGGATTTCAATATGTGTGTTAGTATTAACAAATTTGTTATGAAAAATGAGATAGTAGCCATTGTTCATTTTCTTTTATTTGGTTCAGAATGCCCTTTAATACTTTCTTTCTCTTGAATGGTTTTATACTATTTTGTTATGTTTGATATTATTGTGTGTGAAACTAAGCTCAACTATTTCAAAGAAATTGACATTATGGTAGCTACTCTTAATATCCAGTTGCCTTGCTGTGAAGTGCTGTGCTGCTTACATTGTTCTGTTTGATCTGCTTTGTTCTGTCCTCTTTTGTTTTATTCTCTTTACAATAAAAATTTTTTTAAAAAAGAGATAAAATAGAGAAATTGAGAGTTGGCCCCTATGTAATTAGGATCATTTAAATTTTGTCCCTCCAGGTAAAATCCCTTGAAGATTCAGTTCTTTGGGGACCTGGCTCTATATTATAGAAATCTGTAAAGAAAGCATCCATTATTCTGCTCTGTGTGTAAATCAATAGGAAGGTCAAGCACGGTACCTTTGTACGCAGGTCCCTCAAGGTTGGACTTTGTGTTCTTCGTGTGCCCTGGAAAGGCCACCACCATGCAGAGAGCTGATGTTTCCATCCTAATTTGTAGAGAGTGATGACTTGTTTTGATGGAGTCAAGAAACATATAAAAGGATATCTTTCAAGAAGTGAGTATGCTGTACTTTGTGGCATGTGAACATTTAGATATATGGCAGAGACTTTGAACTTTGGGACTGGGACCTCGCAGCTCTGGTTCTCTGAAAGAGTAGATATCAGTGTTTTGTTTAAATCTTCTTTAAAGTAAACAACTGGTATAAAAGATTTTTTTCTGAAATGAATTGTGTATTGTTTAAGTAAAAAAGTGATAGATAATATCAATGTACTGTAGTCTTGACTACTGATAATTTTAAGTGTTTTCACTTCAAAAGTATGTCAAGTAAGTTCAAGTTTCCCATTTTGCAATGCACATGTATTTCAAAACATATAATACTTGAGTAATATATATCTATATATAATTTTTGTCTATAAAAAGAGAAATAATTCTTTGAAAAGTGAGATGATATCCTTTTTTTTAGATGGTATCCTTTAAGAGTTATAAAATTGAAAAGTGTTAGATGTTGGAGAAGCATAGCATTCATCCTTTTCACTTTAGAAAAAACTCAGTATGACTTACATTAAATAAATAAGCAAATAGTGATTGGACTAAATATAAAGCTAGTCTGCAGTACATCTTATCTCCAAACATATGTGTGGCAATATTTGGGTGAGTATAAGCAAAATATTTCTGACATGGTTTAATGTCCATAATAATACAGTAGAATGTATGTCTCTGTGATTGTTGACAATATACTCCATACAACATTAAGCAAACAATCATTGTAAGAATAATATATTGATAAATACAGATGATGGAATTATTATGTATTATTTGAAAATATTATAGACCTAATTTCTAAAATGATTATTATATCTTGAATTGGTATTACTTTTATTTCCAAAGGCTGTTCATTGCTCATGTTGTGCAAGCCAAATCTTTTCATATTAGTTATCTTACAAAATCATCATCATTTAGTCATTTTAAGAATTGTTATCCTTCCTCATTTGACTAATGAATCACCTAAAAACATTCTCTTGAGGATTTTTATTGTGTTAGTATACATTTGACATTTCCTATATGTTATTATTATATATTTCAAAATAAATGCGTTAAATATTGCTTCCATAAAACCTATGATATCTTGTAAAATAATTCTGTTATTTTAGCTCTGGCAATACTTACTGTTCTGTCTAATTTTCATCACAGGCTGCTGCCTGAGCTCTAAGGCAGGCATCTCATGTCCTCTCTTGGCTTTATATTCTTTTACTGGAATTATGCTGTGAGGGAAATTGTTGCTTTCCTTCTTTTCTACTCAATCTTCTCATCTTATAATCCTTTTCTGGATGCCCATTTTACTTCACACTTATTGTAAAGCAAATCTTGTTCTCTCAGAGTGCATTTCTTTATGAACTTGAACAACTATTATTTATTTGCTCTACTGTTAAGAGTGAAAAACTTCTTTGCAGTGTGCATTTGGAAATTTCCATGTCCCTTTATAAGGGGAGCAGGCAGTATATCCCTGAACACTGTGTCTTTAGAACATTATGACATTTGGATCCTTCAATAAGGAGAGCTGCCCCTTGCTTAGCTTTTCCTTGTCTACTATGAGGATATGGAGACTCATTGCCTTACTCTCTGCCCCTCCAAAAATATTCTCAAGTGGTTTTCATTTTCCCTTCATATTGTAAGATGAGTCATGAATGATGTTTCCCTGTTAAAACAATCTTATAACAAGAAAAAGTTTTAGATCACATAATTGGCAAACTTGATTGGGCTCAGAGATCAATGCTGAATTCCCCAAAAGTAAAACAGACCTACTAGCTATGGATCCTATCTAAACTACCAGCTCAGTAAGATTTTAAAATTGTCTTTTATAGAAGTGTTTAAACAATTTGTCCTATTTGTGTTTTGTAGTGAAATAATTCTCTTCATTTTTGTGACCGATTCCCAGCAAGCCCAGTGGAAGAGGAGAAGTGGACAGCAGTGGCGGAGTTTCTCCTCCTCGGTCTTGCAGGTCATCTGCATCAGGACATCGCCCTTTTCTTCCTGCTTCTTTCTGTTTATCTCATCACACTGGGCAGTAATTTGGGGATGATCACTCTCATAAGGCTCGATCCCAGACTCCACAGTCCTATGTACTTCTTCCTTAGCCACTTGTCCTTTGTAGACATTTGCTCCTCTTCTTCCGTCACCCCCAAGACCCTATGCCATATCTTTGCAGAGAAAAAGAGGATTTCTTTTGTGGGCTGTGCTGCACAGATGTGGTCCCTTGGTCTCTTTGTGGCAATGGAGTGTTTTCCCCTGGCTGCCATGGCCTATGATAGGTACCTACCCGTGTGTAAGCCCCTGCTTTATACACTCATCATGTCCCCGCGGGCCTGTGTGCAGCTGTTGATGGGGTCCTGTGCCATAGCTCTTTTAAGCACCATGACCCATATAGTGTTGACATTTCCCTTACCCTTCTGTGGTCCAAACATAATCAATCACTTTTTCTGTGATATTTCCCCATTGCTTTCTCTAGCATGTGTTGACACTGGGATCAATAATTTGGTGCTTTTTGTCTGCGCTGGAGCTATAGGAGTACTCAGTGGTGGGATGATCATAGTGTCCTATGCATGCATCGCAGTGGCCATCCTGAAGATTCAGACTGCCCACGGAAGGTGGAAGTCTTTCTCCACATGTTCCTCTCACCTGGCCGCAGTCTCAATCTTGTATGGGACACTTTTCTTCACCTATGTCCGACCTAGCTCTGGTTCATCTCTCAGTATCAATAAAGTGGTTTCTGTATTCTATGCCGTGGTCATCCCTGCATTGAATCCCCTCATCTACAGCTTGAAGAACAAGGAGGTAAAAGAGGCATTCAAGAGAAAGGTGGAAAGGAAGCGCTTTCTGATTGGTGGGTGAAGTAATATCTGTCTGTGTATCACCAGTGATGGGGCAAAATGCACAGTAAAGAGAGTCTGAGTCAAAGCTTGACGGTAAGTCCTGGTGCTGCCTGTGCACAGAATAATTGGGAAATATAGAACTGCTGAAATATTTGTCTGCCTCTATCTTGTTCTCTGTGACATACATGTGTTTCAAACTAAGATGGCGATGGATTAAAGGGTAAACAGAAAAATATACTAGAAGCAAATATAGGTGAGTATTTGCACAATCTTGAGTGTCCAAATTTTTTTATTCTGACTTGAAAACAGAAAATTATGTAGAAAGAACAAAGCATTACAAATAATTTTAACAGTATAATAAGTTGTAGGCAATATTTGTATTCATGTGCCAACAATGAGATACTTTCCCCTGTCTGCAGGAGCAGGCTCAAATTCACGGTGAAATATAAATACCATTGGTAAGTGTGCCAACAAATGACCAGGCATTAACAATGACAGGAATGCTAATTTTTAAAACTACATGGAAAGAACATCTAACCTCATATTGGTTAAGTCAATGAGGTAGAATTAAAGTGCTAGTGCTGTACCTTTCATCATAGACCATACCGTCATAGATTTTAAGCATGATGAGATTCCTATTTATATATGCACATTCATTTTCTGCTGATCACATGAATGGCTCTATTTCTATTAGCAATAGGATGATCTCCATTTACAGTAGCACATTTATATGGCTTGTTTCATTAGGTAATATCATATATTAATTGTACACGGTAATGGTATTTAATGGGATATTTTGACATATGCATAAAAGCATACACAGATTAAATCATGGTGTTTAACCTTTTCCCTTTTCTGGTCTTTTCTTTGTGTTTGGAGCCTTCAACTTGCATTTTTTTTTTATTTATATCAGAACATGTTTACTACTCATGATGTTGGTATTCATTTTAAGGAGTAGGTGCAGATACTTAATATATCTTGATTCTTTGTTCTCATTTTCCTCTCCCTACTATCCTCTCTGCATCCATCTGTGAATTCCTTCTTCTGTTTTATCATTACTATTGTTATTATTTATTATGCATTTTAGTTTATGTTTGCAGCATGCAGTGATTACACTGGAGGCATTTGGTACATGTACATGCTCTTCTCTTTTAGGCCTTCATAAAATATGGTTTTGTGAATGATGATCACCCCTATGTTTGCACTCAGGGATTATTTTTTCTATCTAATTGTGTCTTATTACACTTTATCTAACATCTATTAATCCACCCTCACTCCCAAAGTTTAATTCCAAAATTCTTCCTTTAGAAATTCAGAACACAAAAATATAAACGACAGTACATGCAGATTACATATGTATCAGCATTACGTAGAGTGTGAAAGAAATAACACAAATATCTATTATTAGAAAAAAGGAAAGAACATTCATGTGAAGTGTTCTGTGACAAATGCAAAGCATGAACAAGGCATTCAGGAGCAGATCTAGAGAGATCTAATTTATATAATAGTGGCTATATAAAGTCAATATAACCTAGGTTAGTAAAAACAAAGATATATATCAATGAGAAGCACAGGTCCCATATTTGATGTGGGAGAGATCTATGTAATGAATAAAATGTGTTTCCTATAGAAGTGTCCATGCTGTTGGAAAGAAGCCCCAAGGCTCAATTTGTAGTGCAAATAATAAAGCTCTTAGACATCAAAAAATCTTGACAAGGTAAGTTTTTACAACTGACCTGTAAAAGCTTCCCAAGTGTCAAAGCCCTGACACATATTAATATAGTTTCTCGTTCTTTCACACATCTTTTGACAAGGTCCCCAGTAATTTAGCAACTGCTTCAGCACCTGCTTTCTGTTGCCTTTCTGCAATAGGTGTGTCTAGTGTTACAACAGATATGTATCTGGCTATTTTCTGCAGACTATATCAAGAAGGGTAAGAGAGTTAACCCAGCCTTGAGACAAAATGACAAATGAACATTGTTCAGCCTACTTGAATGTAAAATTTTTCTAATTCTGTTTCTCAGCAAGAATAGAAAAGTATACTTTCCCTAAATTACTAGGTGTATGTGTGTTTCAGAGACCTTAAATCTGATCTCATGTGTGATAAAGCACCCCCACTGCAGCTAATGAGGACTGAACTTGAAGAAGCATCCTTCAACATCTTCTGAAGCCAAAGTGCATCTTCAGTGGTCAAACTGCTGAATTAAACAGAGGAGGAAAGAACTCTGCCCCAAACGTCATGCTTCTGTGGTGGTTTTAATGTCACAGCTCAAATGTTCTGGAATCTACCATTCTGCAGGAAGCTGAGATCCATCCAAACAGCTCATGCCATTGAGCTTCTCCATAAACTGGTGTCTTCCTGAGTAGTATTTTTAATTACATTAGTGTAGTTAGTGACCTTGGTTGGATCATCTTAGGGAACACAATCATTGGATACCTTCTATAATAAAGCATCTGAAGCATCTCCATGTCTCTGAGCCTTTGGGCCCCTTCCTCAACATCTCCCATGGCAGTGATGGCATCTTCACCTCACTCACTATGCATTCTCATTTTTCTAAGCCATTCTACTATGACTGTGAAAGGTTCAGTCTCATTGTTGCCAAAAATTCAAGAGATACAGAGATTGGTGAAGAAACAGCCTTATTAATAGCAAGGCAGAACATGAGACTCTTGTTCTATGAAGAGCCATCTTGCTTAGGGGTTGCAGAGACCAGGCTTTTGTAAGGATTTTAGAGGTGGCATATCAGGGGCAGGTTGGTCCTGGGATAGTTACAAAGCTCAAGTGGTCTGCTTTTCTGATGACAGGCTGCTACTACTGGAGGTCACTGCATGCTTTAGATTCCAAAAGTCCAAACAAAAGTTACTTGTTAGAAAGCGTTATGAAGTCTTATCACTCATTTATTTCCCTTTGCCATGAAGAACTGCTCTGCAGTTGATTATTAGAATGGCAAAGGCATCTAGCATCAGAAAACATGGGAAGACAGCACAATGCAACTGTCCCCCACAGCACGGGAAGATGGCAGAAAGGCAACTGCCTCATCAGAGTGCAAGGGAAGACAATGGAAAAGCCAATTCTGCTGGAGAGAAGACTGAAATACAGCTTTCACAGAAGGTTAGTTTTCACCTCCTAGGCTGCTGCTGTCAGAGGTGCTTCACACAGGAAAGTTGGTAAATGACTAATAATAAATTGCTCAGCTGTGTGACCTCCAAAGTCAGTAATGTTTAAAGTCAACTAAAAAAAATGGATACTGAGGGTTTATTTAGCTCTCCCTTAGCTATACTTCTAGTGCACTAGGATCAGCTCATGTTTTTTTTTTCCTGTAAACTAATTTCCGATGCTTTCAGCTTGTGCCAGGTCTATACATCCTTTGTTACTTAGTTCCCACTCTGAGACATGCATCTCTGATTGCTAGCCAAGCCATGGTACACACCAGCCATGTCATACTACTCCAGTGGTGTAACTGTTTTGGATATATAACCTCTGATCTCTTAAATGCTCTGGTCTAGGTAAGAAAGGCTTCTGATTTCTAGAATGGTGAGAGGGTCATTTATGTAGGGTCAGAGTAGTATTTGAGGCATATCTACCCAGTCTGAAACACAACCATGCCATGATCCCAGTTCTCAGTGTCCAACTCTTTACATAACTCATTGTACATAACTCTGACTTTTGTTATGTACAATGCTTAGCTAAAACTGCAGTGAACAATTAAAAAACTGAAGCAGACACCAAGAGATTGAAAGACCTTCCATGCTCATGGACTGATAGAATGAATACTGTTAAAATGACCATATTGCTGAAAGCTTTTCACAGATTCAGTGTAATTCCCATCAAAGTTCCAATGGCATTCTTCATAAGGCTAGAAAAATATCTCAGAATTCACATAGAAACACAAAAGGCAGAATAATAAACACAAAGTAATCCTAAGTGGAAAGAGCAAGGCTTGAAGTATCATTTAATACCTAGTTTCAGGTTATACTTCAAAGCCATCATGCCCCAAACTGCATTATTTTGGTATTAAAAAAATAGACATCTAGAAAGTGGAATAGAATGGAGAACACAGAAAAAACCATTCAGCTACAGCAATCAGATTCTTGATGGAAGGGCCAAAAATACATACTGAAGAGAAAATAGGCTTCTTAGGAAATGGTGCTGGGAAAACTACACCTATAGGCTGAAGACTAAAACTACATCCCTGTCTCTCACCATGCAGGAAAATCAATTCATAATGGATCAAATACCTGTGTATAAGACTTTAAGCTTTGCAACTGATAGACGAAAGTTGTAGGCATTGGAAAAAATGATTTGAATGGGTCCTTAGTAGAACAAGAAATAATAGCAAACGCCAACATTATATACTGCAGACATGTACTAATAAAATATTTAGAGATATTTTCATATATAAAATATATTTTAATATATATTAAAACACACCTGGATCATATGCTATCTCTGCTCTATTTTTACCTTTTGGGGAACCTCCATACCAATTTCCATAGTGGCTGTACTCAGTTCTTTCATCAGCAGTGTGTACGAGTTCCTTTTTCACCAGTAACTGCCCCCAGCACTTACTCTATTTTTGCATTCTTTCTGATCGCCATTCTGCCTGGGGCCATATGGAATTTCTATGTAGCTTTGATTTACATTTTGCTCTCAGCCAAAGAAGCTGCACATTGAAAGCTCTATTTTATTCATTCACCCACAGAATCAGAACATTTCTACTTCTTTCAAATATCTTCATTACTGGAACTACAATAAAATACAATAAATATTAAGCCACTTAGCTCCTATCATGCTGATTGGAGTAATGTAAATATCTAGCCTGGGTGTGATACTGTCATCACATGTAGATGCTCATCTCCCCTAGATACAGAATTTAAAATATCAGACAGGCTACTTTGATCAAAAGTAATTTTTTAGTTGAATTGAATTTATTATTTGACTCTTTAAAATTATTTTATGCTTATTTCTTTTATTCTTCTAAAAGTAAAATGCCAAGATCACTACAGAGAAAAAAGAAATATAGACAAGCAGCAAAAAGGATAAAAAATTAAAAGTCTATAATCTTATTTTTCCTCCTTGAGACAAAGTTTGGTAATAATGTCCAGATGTTTCTCTATTTAAATTTTAAATTTTGTCACTATTTATTATTTCATATTTAGCTTTTTTCCCTAGTATAATAGATAAAATTAGTAGAGGTAGTTTGTTATGAAAATTAAAAATAAAAAGCTAAAATAATTAAAAAAAACACCAAACATTTGCAAATTTAGAAGTCAGTGTTGAGAAGACAGGAGTAAATTAAAATGCAAATAAGTTATAGGTTATTTTCAGGTCAGTTGTTTTTGTTTTAAAATGTTAGCAGCAATAATATAATGAGTAGAATTTAAAGATGTTTTTACCACTTTTCTGGCCCTGTTGAAAATGATAAATTCAGGAATTACAAGTCATTTCAAAGATGGGAAGTGCCTGTAATTCATGTTTGAGAAGTGCCTATCTGGTACAATCCAAAATATAGAGATATTTATAGCACTGAGTATGTTCTACATACCCACCATTTAGATTTGGGGAAGGAAATATTCCTGGGTGAGAAACAAGCCAGAGAGTCCTCTGTGAGCTGAGGCACCTGGAGAAGACAGTACAGGAGGGTGTGGAACTGCTGAGGCAGCCCACACTGAGTGCGGTACGAGGTCCCGAGAGTACCAGCGTTGTCTTGGGTAATGCTGGTGGAAGTTGGTATCACAGTCTTCTTCCCTCCCGTGGAGGAGCTGAACCTTCCCAGAGCACTTAGCCAGGATGCAAGGACAGATGATGGAGTAGTGGGGGTTAAAAGGGGCTGCTGACCTGTGCAGAGCATTGGAGACCAAGACCGAGGTGATGATGGACAGACGAGGAACAGTCGTGGCTTCCTTGTTTGTTTCTCCCAGGGAGCAGGACTCAGTTGTGATCCAGGTAAACAGAGAGACCGAAACAGTGCCAAAGGGATGCTGTTCATTACTATTCTAGTTCAGCCCAGAAGTCTCTGCCTTTGATTTATTGGATTTAGTTATCTTTGAAACATTTAATTAATGGATGGAAAGAGCAATCTCAGAAATGAATATGTTCCATTCTCATAGTACAATAAGATTTCTTTTTACAACTTCATTGATGTTTCTTCTCTAAAGAAGGTCATGAAGGTTTCAGCTGTAGCTTACAAAAGAATGTCTTGTCAAGCATGGTACATACACAACAGCTGGTATCCAGAGCTCTGTGTCCCTACCATGCCACCAAAAGGCTGTGTCATAGCTGGGCTCCAGGTTCACAAACACCACTTGGAATTCATGGCACCTGTGGATTTCCAATCTGTCTCCATCATGAAGTCTGAGGATTCTCTCTATTATTCATCTCCCTCAACACATTTTTATTTGAGTTAGTGTGCCTTAAATTACTTTTAATTCTATAAAATAATAAAAGAACATAATGACACCTTATGTCCTGTACACCCAGGTTGGTGTTTTTTTTAATTGTGAGATTAATTTGGAATTACAACAAGCCTCAGTGTCCTAATACTCCAGATATTGATTGTTCTTATTTGCATTTTATTGTCACTGTGAGGATCATTTCTGCAACTGGTGGGCACAGAATCCTCATGCTTTTATGATGCATGACAGCATTAATGCTTTTGCATGTGTTAATTATATGCACAGGATTTTCCTGGATCTCTCTACAACAGAGTCAGTGTTCTCTACTGGGACTGCTTCATAGTGAGTCCCAGTCACTGTTAACAGAATGATCTTTAAAGAAGGGGTGCAAGTTTCGAGGAGGATGGGAGATGGGAAAGGAGTTTCCAGACCAAAAATGAACTTGGAATACACCCTTGTACCTGGCCTCTTAGCAAAGCTTCTGAATTAAGGGACAAAGGAATAGCTGCCCAAACAAGATTTGTGCTTCCCCATAACGTCATTCACAGACTGCGGGAGAAGAGAACAAGAAATGAACAGGAAGAAAGGCCCTGCCATGAACCAGCGCCATGCACAGGCTGTTGCCACCTGGAGACAGCCAGACCACAGCCTTTTCCTGTGAGTCAGCGACACTCATGGGTGGTAGAGGAAAAGAACAAGAAATCAACAAGAAGCTGCAAAACCCCTTTCCCCATAAGCAACCTGCTGACCTGGAGAAGCATAGGCTGTGATGATTCATGTGAAATGCAATTTGATGCTTGTGGTGCCTGGTGTTTCACTGACCTTGCAGGTCTAGGGCCAGTGGTCCGATCATCTGTTCAGAGGATCATGGTACACAGTCTCGCATCTATGGGAGATCTCCTTCTGAAGGTGGTAGCCATTGTTGATTCCCTATTATCTTGTTTTGAAGTCCTGTATCATCTTCATTGTTTTGTTGGGTTGGGTTTTGTTCTGTTTTGTTTTGTTTGATTTTGTTATATTCAATGGCATGGGCAGCTATTTCCAAGATAACAAAATATACATGGTAGCCATTTTGAATTTCTTATTGGCTTGTTTTGAAGTCCTTTATTGCATTCATTATTTTTTTATTGCTTCTGTTCTGTTTTGTTTTATTTCTACTATGTCTGAAGGTATCTACAGCTTTTTTGAAGACAGCAGGAGGCATTATAGTAACCATTAATGATTTTATATTGTTTTGAAATCCTGTGTCACACTGGTTTTTTATGATCGGCTTTGCTCTGTTTTATTTTACTTGTTTTTATTCTCTTTTTAAAAAATTATATTTCCAACATTTTATTGAGCAGCACTGTTTCCTTTTTTCCTGATATAATGAAAATAAGCATTCAAACCGTGTGCAGGGGATATCAAACCTGCTTCCCAGAGTCTGAGTTCACTGTGACTTTGAACCATGTACATTCTTTCCAGACTGCATTCTTGGGTCTCTGTACCCAAGGAAGGTTTAGAGCAGCCCCTTACCAGCTACCTCCTCCCACCCCATGAGTATTCACAGTAGTTCCTTTACTTCTTCTTCTTCTTTTTTTAATCAAACATGTTTGAATGACCTGTTTTTTAAAAGAGAGAAAGAAATAACAGAAAAGTCAAGAAGCAAACAAATCACAAAAAACAATAACAAAAGCAAAACAACAACAGCAACAAAGAACAACAATAGCTTGTATAGGTTTTCAAAACAAGATGATAGGAACTTAACAATAGTTGTTATATTGCATATTGTTATCTTCAAAACAGTTGCTCAGGTTACCAGGTATAGGAATGAAACAAAATAGTAAAATGGAACAAAACATTGGATTTCAGAAACAAGACAAAGAAATTCCCCACAGTTGTCATAATGTGTATTATTATCTTCCAAAGAGATGCTCGGACTATACCAGCTTTAGGCCTGTAAAGTCAATCAAACAATACAAGCATTACATTATTATTATTGTTTTTACTATTATTGCTATCATCTCAGCCTGACTTCCTCTGAATCAGTCCATTGCCTATGGGCTGGAGAAGGTGGGAATATTGCTCTTCCCAGCCTGCACACTGGCTGGCTCAGGGGAAGACATGGTTTGGCTTCTTGATTCTCTTCCCATTCCCCATGATGGCTGCCCTGGCTCACAGGAAGGTATGGTTTGCTTAATTCTCCTCCTATTCCTTGTGACAGCTTATCCTCTGCAGTAGTTTCTAATCTCTATGTTTAATGCTATAGGGCAGTGGTTCCCAAACTCTTTTGGCATGAGGGACCATTTTCCTGGAAGACAATTTTTTCCAGAGACGGCAGTGCAGTGTGTGTTTCTTTTCTGGATGATTTAAAGGATAGAACAATCTAAAGCTTCCTCCTGTGTAGTTTGTAGCAAGTTTCAGGTTCCTATGAGAATCTAATGCCACAGCTGATATGACAGGAGGTGTGGCACTTCAGTAGGGATGCCAGTGATGTGCAGCAGTTATAGATGAGGCTTCACTAGACTGTCCACTGCTCACCTCTTTCTGGGCACCTTGTTCCTGACATGCTGTAAATTAATACTAGTTCATGCCCCAATGTTGGGACCCTTGCCTATATGGTCTGAAACACTTCTAAATCTTCTGTCAGTTTCTAGGATATCAGATCAGGAAGATATGCAACATTAACACAATCAACAAGCAAATGAAACAAAACCAAAACTTCCTTCACCTCAGATGGCTAAGCAGCATCCAGCCAGATTCCTGTGCTAGTTACTGGGGTCCAGGGAGATCTGGATCCACCACAGAACCTCTGTGAGCCTCATGATATCCTAAAATGAGTCATCATTGTGGGAGGAGTTGGGGTACCCCAGGGCTGGGTGTGACTCAGTCTCTATATGATTGGTCACACTCCAGTATCCTCCTCCCAGACCCCTTGACCTGAAAGTAGAAGTCAGAAGTCACATGATACCAGGTCCAGCAAATTAGGTGGATGAGCACACACTGTAATGTGCTCAAGACCTCCCTTTCCACCAAATAGCACTTGGCAACAATATTCATCCTGCCTGTTTGTTTGTTTGTTTGTTTGGATCTCATTTTGTAGAGACACTCAGGAAAGAGGACGTCCAGCAATACTTCAAAAACTGGTAGGAGTGACAGGATACATGTATTTGAAGCAAAGGGGATTAATGTGAGGGTGATTGGAGTTATTATGTCTTTTACTGTGGTACATATTCACCAAATAATCACACAGTGTCTAGTATTCTCACTGAAGGATTCTAAAGCATCATACTCTGTGAAACAATGTATTATAATCCATGAAAGAGGAAAATACTGAATTTGAGAGAAAAATTAATGTCGAAGTTATTAAAGGCAAAATTTGTGTAGGCGTTTTGTTCATTGTATATAAGTATGTCTGTTCCCTGCACTGAAATAGAGGAGAAGATGAGGATAGATGAAGACCCAGTGACATCTTACAGCACAGTGCCCTTGCATTTGTGGAGGTGATTTGTCTGAGTGAACTTCTTACTGACACAACCTCTTTAGCTTTTAGTGGTGAAGGCTGGAAATGACAGCGAATCTAAGCCAGGGGATTAGGGCAATGTGAAGCAGTTGAACAATTGGCTATGACCTTTCAGTCACAAAGACCTGTCAGTCACAGGAAGGAAAACAAGTGCAAAACACATCCTGTCCCACACAGGACCTCCATCTGTCATCAGAGTGGAGTATAAGGAAGGCGGCCATCGGTCTCATGGCTACTGCCTTCTTTCTCTAGCGCTGTCCCTGCCTGCATGCAGGGTGTAATTTCTTTTCCACTCTCACTCTTTAGAGCACTTCTTATCCTTCAGATCATTTCTTCTTCCTTCTTTTTCTCTCTACTTTAACCCTTCATAAGTGTACAACCACTATAGTCTTCATCTGTCCAATTCTTTGACCTAGGGCCTGGAAGGGATCCCTAGCTGTACTGCTATCCTGTAACAACCCCATAATACCTCATTTGCCTTTATCTTGGCATTTCTATGTGAGTCCCTCTCTAGGTAAACATTTCTGTCTACACTCACTTTTTTTTTTTTGTTAGAGTTCTATGAGGCATACACTTGGCACATGAGGCACACACGGCGGGGGGCAGTCCTCTACTGGAAGGTGCTTGGACCTAGTGCTCTTGGAATGGCTGTGGAGTTTCTGTGGTACTTCTTGACTTGGGGAAACTCAGCATTTGTTCCATCACTACACAAATGCTTACTCAGTAAATATGTGTTTGCCTATAAAAGAGAAAATAAAAGAAAATTTTTCCAGTCGAGCATGGAAAACAAATAAACAATCCCAGTGGCTTTTCCAAAAATTAAAGACAGAATACTTTACTTCTGTTTCATTAAAGCCCCCGATGTATGAGCTACTTTGGGGACATGTAGCTCCCAATGTAGAAATGATGTAACTACCTGGGAGAACATTTATGCAAGTAAAGAAGATAGTTAATTTGTTCCAGAGTAGAATCTTAATCTTCCAGAGAGGAAAATTAAGGATGAAACCATACAACTCCTGGAAAAGCTGACTTTCCTCTCTGCAGATACACAAGTTGAGCAGGAGATGGATGGCACACTGAAAAAGAATGCAGTTCACGCTGATCCCAGTTTTGTTTTAGTTCTTTCTGTCATCTCAAAAGAAGAAAAGAATTCATCAGAATATAAGTTTAGCACATATTTAAACTTCTTTTTTGTCTCTGTTTACTCTGAGAGAATACATGTGGCTGGCATTTAAACAGTGACATGCAAAATGTGGTAGAAAGTATGGTGTTTAAATAAAAATTTTTATAGTAAAAGACACACAGCCATTCACCCTAACCCTCAATTATCTATCCCTGAAGCTTCAATTATCTTTTGGAAGCATTTTTGCATTGTTTCATGAATGTCGTTAGCTATGTCATGTGGCTGCCCCCAGGACCTGAATGGCTTCAAAATATTTACCACTCATCTTCATTTTAACTTTGTGGAAAATTCAGAAGCCATAAGATACCAGATCCAGTGAGAAGGTGGGTTAGGACACACTATAATGTGTTTCCGGCCTGCCTCTCCCATGGAGGGCACTTGGCCTGAGCATTCAAACAAGTTTTGATCACCTCATGAAGACCTTCATGACACAGGACTTCCAGAACTGCTTCAGAAAGTGGCATAAATGATGGGATAAGTGGTTCCAAGTCAGGAGGAAGGGACTGTGAATATGATTTATGGTACTGTTTTATTACATTGATAACTTTTTAAACATTTATGGCATATTCTGGTCTTGCTTTTGTAGAACAATATTCCTTAAAACAATGTAACAAAATATAGTAAGAATTACTGTGAATGCCTGTAAATTACAAAAAAAAGTTCTGATAAAATAAATTCATTTTCAGGTACAGAGAATATCACTCTTTCTACTGCACATGTATAGAATGACTGTGCCCCAAAGAGAGAGCTGTTGGGTCCCCATATCAGGGTCATTAGTACGGAATACTGCGCTGGACAGTATCATGATCACACTGGGCACATGACACAGGGAAGGTAAGAGGGACTCTCATGAAGCATCATTGGCAGATGTTTGCGAGCTCTTGCATGAGAGCAAATTTCCATCAAGTATAATAACTGATTGCTCTAGTAGCTCACTGATTTCCTCCCCATCAACAGCTTCTTCACAGTTAACTGTGCTTTTGGCATTGACTGATTTTGTAAAAGAAAAAGATTCATTTTGGTTGGGACATTGAGGGATCTGAGTTTTCCCCTGGGAGAGTGGTGTAATTGAAGGAATAGGTGCTCTGAAATCAGACAGAGTATTCTCCATCCCATAATACTCTTACAGCCTTGACCGCCTGATTTGTAAAAGGGAGATGACCTGATTCTCCCTGTGAGGGCACAGGGAAAGCCAAATGTGATGTGATTGACTGGGTAGTGGGTTTGTTGCTAAGGCTTTGGTCTTGTGAACTGCAGTGGAATTTCCCAGAGCAGTTTGTTTGGTGAAGCTACCTATTTGAAGGGAAATTGATCGGGGTCAGTAGTTTACACAGACACAAGTGTGAAGCCAAGGGCTACAGTCGCAGTGGAACCTGCATCTTCCACCCTCTAAAAGTGCTCTGCACCTTCTGAAGGGTCTCTCAGACCTTGCACCATGGTCGTCTGTTAGGCTGCGTGGAGACTCAGTTTTCTTAGAGGTGACTTTGGGCTAGATTTCTCTCACCTCTCGACAGTTTAGACATCTAAAGCTCCGAATGCAATGAACTCGCAATTTCTACCTCCTATGACAGATTTCTTGCATCCTCTTTTCCTATCCCAGACTGATAGTAGCTATTTTCTTTGCTTCTTTTTAGTGTTGAAATATTTTAGTAAATTGTTTTAGCTTACTGCTATTTTAGATAGCTTCCAGAAATTTTAACAGTGATGATGATGTATGTTTACTCTCTCCTTGTTTCAAAACCTTAAAACTGAGTGAAACTAAAATTGCAGATGAAGCTAGAACCCATTTGATTACTCAACCAAGTATATTTCTTGACCCGCTGTTTTCAGAGGTGGTGATGGGTAATTTGGTGTATATTGTTCCAGATTCTTTTTATTTTTTAATGTATGAATTTACATAGGTAAAATCAAATAAAATATTGAAGTCATAAAAAATGTTCCAAATCCTGTTTGGTACTCATTATTCTTTTATTCTTTTAAATATATCCTGCCAAATTAGCTGTGTTCATACCTGTAAAATTACCTAAATTTTAAACTTCTGTATAGTGTTTCTTAGGCTACTGGAAAATTTACATTGCTCTTCCTCTGTTGGAATGAATTTATTTGGAGTATAGTTTTTCCTCATTGTAGACAATAGTGAAATGGACATCATCATTATTCCCTTCTGTGTTTCTTATGGGCAGAAATGAAGTAAAGGATTTTCTGAGTCACTAGACTATTACAGTTTTCAGTGGAAATTAGTGGAAAATTGTCAAATAGAAGCCCTTGCCTTAGACTTGTGCTATTTTAGCATTTTCTCTCCCGGTCTCATCAACAGTTTGATATTCTTATTTCTTCACACTTTATTTGATGGGTGAAAAAGTATAATATTCATGTTTCAATTTGGTTTCTCTGATTGTTAGAGTTTCGACATCTGGCAGCACAAGAGCTGTGAGATTCCTCTCTTCCTGCATGGTGTTATGTATCTTCCACCTTGCAATCCAGTGAATATCTGCTGTGTTTATTCAACAGTTCTGGGCATTCTCTGTATGTTCTGATTTTAACCCCATGTAATATATAATGTACCATTTCTCCTATCTAAATGGGATGATTTTATGTAAGAGTGCATGTTAAAAAAAAAGTGCATGTTGGCACACATACATTTAAACTAATGTGTAATACAATTTATCTCATTTTCCTGTTAATAATTTGTATGTTTTGTTAAAGAAGACCATTCCTACAACAAAATCATCATTTAATTCTTTACTATTTCTTGCCATGTTTTTACAGTTAGGGCTTCTTTATTTAAAGTAGTCTGGGGTAGAATTTCAAAATCATTTTTTTTCAAATTCTTTAAAATACTGTAATACATTTTAATGGTGAGTTCACTTTTATTTCCTTATTTTTAAAGAAACATTTACTCATGCTCACTGGATGTATGTGAATAAGTCAGGTAGCAGTGTTTCTAGGTTTTCTGTGGGAACAACGTCTTGCTGTTTGGTTTAATGATGGCTTTAAAATCTGTGTTGATATTTAGAGTAGAAATGTCCTTTTCCTTTTCAAAATTCTCTCGGCTGTTTTGCAGAATTTTACTTTTTCATAAATTTTAGTTTGGGTTGTTTCATTAAAACATTTTTAAAGTATGGTTGGAATTGCATTGCTTACCAAATAATTTGTTAAACACTTTTGATTAACCTGCCTAAGTGAACCAGAAGCCATTTCTCCACCAAATCAGCTGAGTGACCCATGGCAAGGAAACAGATTTGTTTGCAGCAAAGCAGATCCAGGACTCTGTTTCCTTGGAAACCACAAAGTTAGGATAGATGTGTCACAGAGTGTCTGCCACTCCTCACCTGGCATTCATATAGTAGTGTTGAGAACTGGGCCTGTTTCACTTCATAAAAGTGACACAGTTGTTCCAAGATGTGAAAGATCAATTGATGTTATTTCAAATCAAAAAACTTAGATACCACATTACTTTAGAAAATAAGATTTCTCATGGAATAAGGAAGCAGTAAGCAGCCACTGAGAGCGAAGTACTGTGAGGGTACTTTACAGCAGCAGTGTACTCATGGGAGAAATACTGTTTCCCAGTAACCCCACAGTGGCTTTTTGCGTCTCTGCTACACCAGCTTGGAGAATGGTCAGAGGGTCAAGAGGGAAGAATCTTCGTGAGCTGAGTCTTTTGATTCACAACATACACAGAGTCAGCCAAAAAGATGTACAACCCTTCAACACTTTGCTGTACTAATAAATGTCTGAACTCTCATGGTCACCATGTTGAGCATCTCTTGTAATTGTAGATGGCAAAGGTAAGTTGTATCAGTCTCAATAAATTTAGCATTATCATACTTAGGAAAGTTTTTCTTTTCCTGATATACACATTTGGGGGGGTAGACTTTGTACATAACTTTTAATTCATTTATTCACTTCTCTGCTTCAATAAAAGTTTCATAGCCCGCGGTTTACATAGAGCTTACAAATTTGTTGCCAAGCTTATTCACAGTTGTTTTGTCAATTCAAATTGATGTATATGACTTTTCCTGCTACAATTTATGTTCATATCTTTCATATTGATCTTCAACTACCTTGTTGAAATCTTTCATTTTTAAAAAAAATGTATCTTAGCTGACACTTCTAGATTTTCTTGTGGAAGATCATTTTGCCAAGAAATGTCAGTCATTTTAACATTTTACTTTTTCTAAAATTCTTATAATTCTGTTTTTAGAAGAATATTTAGAATTTATGATCTCTGACCATGTTAATGGGTGACTTTATAGTTTGGATTTTACATGAATGTTTCTCTTATTTATCACTCCACCCATGTGTGTGTTCTGAAAGATTCTTTTTATCAAGTTAAATAGTTCTTTTTACTTCTGGTATGGAAAGCTTTTCTGAGAACAGGATCTTATCATGTTCTCTTTCAATTTTTTTTTTCCTTTTTTGTACCGGGGATGAAACTCATGACCTCACAATTGTCAGGCAGGCGCTTATACCACAATGCCCAGCCCTCTTTCAAATTTTAGTAAAATAATAATAATGTTCTTTTCCTCAAGTCTCAAAGAGTCATGAATAATTTCATAAGTATTCTAATCTTGAACCATTTCTTAAACTCAAGTCTTCTCTTTGAATCACTGTGGTCAAATTACTCTTTAGGCTGTGGTATACTTGATTTGTTAGTGTTTTATGCTATTTTTTAAATCAACAATTCTACATTTCTCTTATATATTCACTTTTCTGTGGGTGCTATGGTTTTAGACAGGCAATGTGTGATCCATTCTCTATTTTTTTCTACTCTAGAGCAAGAACCAAGTGATGGTGAAAGAGAACTATATGCAGATCACAGAATTCATTTTCTTTGGCCTAAAATGCCAATCTTGGCTTCAAGTTTTCCTTTTCTTGCTCTTTCTGCTGTTTCACCTCCTTACCCTACAGGAAACTTGGGCATGATCGTTTTCATCTGTTGTGAGCCCCAAGATGCTCAGGGACTTCTTCTCTGAAAGGAAAGCCATCTCCCTCTTGGGTTGTGCCTTGCAACAGTGATTCTTTGTGACCATCAACTGTCTCCTGCTGGTGTCTATGGTCTATCACTGCTATGTGGCCATCTGTAACCCACTCCTGTACTCCATCTCCATGTCCCAGAGACTCTGTGTTCAGCTGGTGCTTGGATCCTATGCACTGGCTTCCTGAACACCGTGACTCACACGATAGCTGCTTTTTGACTTCCATCATTAACCATTTCTACTGCGACATGCTTCCTCTTCTTTCCCTGGTGTATACTGACACTCGGATCAACGCGTTGCTGGTTTTCACTGTGGCTGGTGCTATCATGGCCATAAGTAGCCTGGTCATTGTCACCCTCTGCTCTTTCATCCTTGCTGCCATCCTGAGGATCCACTCTGCCAATGGGAGGCACAAAGCCTTCCTGCTCCTCCCACCTCACAGCCGTCTCCATCTTCTGTGGGACGCCCTTCTTTATCTACATGCGGCCCATCACCATTCCTTCTCTGACATCAACAAGGTGGTGTCTGTCTTCTACACCACAGTCATCCCATGCTGAACCCTCTCATCTACAGCCTGAGGAACAAGGAGGTGCACTCGGCCCTGGGCAGGACGATCAGCAAGAGCAAGATCTTCATCCAAGACAGAATACATGTCAGAGGAGCTGCTCTCACATGGAGTTAAACTACCAGGACACTTTGCAAAGTTGCTGAAGCCCTTCCAGAATTGGGGGTGGTGGTGGCATATTTGCTTCCTAACTTTTATTTTGCTACCTGCTTTATGGACCTTAATAATTTATCAGTGCACGTGAGTTATACAGAATAACAGGTTTCATCGTGACATTTTTATGCATGCATGTAAGATGCTTTTATCTGACCTGATCCCTCTGTATCTCTCCCAGAATTTCAGCTCCTCACTCTATCCCACAATAGTCTGTCCTCTACTTTCACTTTCCCTCTGCACCCCCCTGAATTCCCAAGGTGAGAGTCAGTGTACACCTGTCTTTCTGGGTCTGGCTGACTGAGCATGGCATGGTGATCTGTAGTTCCGTCCATTTTCTGGTAAATGATGAGATTTGGGAAGAAGTCTCAGATATGAACATGCGTGCTGCTCATAGCGCAATGTGGAGGCTTCTTTTTAAAAAATTTTTATTAGTTTTTCTTCGATAAGAAAGATGATGGTTTTGGTTGTGGTCTAAGGGGAATCCTCTCATCAGGCATGGTATGCACACATTGGCAGGAGTGCAGTGCTCTGTGTCCCTGCTGTGTCATGAAGAGGCTGTGTCACCACACCGGGTCATTGCTGTGTGCTGGGTTCAAGGACAATGTCAGAATTTGTGATGTCTGCAGATTTCTAATGCTTTTCCACTACTTACTTCATTCAACATAGTATCACTTACAACTATTATCTATATAAAGTAGCAAAAGAGCATAATGGATTTTATATGTGCACCACCCGGGTTGATGTTCCTTGCCTGTGAGGTTAATCTGGGATTACAACAAGCTTCAGTGGCCTGAACTTCTGGATATTCCTTATCTCCATCTTATGGTCATCATGAGGAACAATTCTGCTACTTTCAGGCACAGAATCCTCCTCAGGCTTTTGCGATGCCTGAGCTCCATCATGAACAGGAATTGCCTTCACATGTATTAATTACATGTACAGATCCAGCTTGCTGTCCTGGAATGGGAGGTAGTGAGTCCCATCATCCATGGAATTCCCTTTAAACAGAGCAGCTGAATTCCTATGCTGGATAGGAGATGGGAAAGAAAAGGAGCTTTGTGACAAAGCAAATGAGCTGGGCACCTGCCCATAAGCCCAGGCCGCTTAGCAATGCTTCCAAATCCAGGGACATGGGGGCAGCTACCTGAACACAATTTACTTTTGCACCATTTTGGTGACCAGGCCTGTCCTCTCCCTTCTTCAGAGAATGAAAATAAGAGTCCAAATCTCATTCCCAGCGAGTCAAGCCCAGCTGCCCAGAACCTGTGCTCACGATGATTTTAAACCAGACACCTTCTCTTTACACTCTGCTCCAGGAAGGTCCAGCGCGGCCCTTGAACTGCAGCCTCCTGGGACCCTGCGAGAGTCGGCAGGAACTCTTGTCTCCAGGGGCAATGCTGCATGGCAGTGGTGCCCAAATTTATGGGCATCAGAGCCCGGGTTCCTGTAAGACAATTTTCCCTCACTCTGCAGTGTGCGTGCATGCATGTGTGTGTGTGTGTGTGTGTGTGCCTACGCACGTGCGTTTTCAAGATTTTTGGTTATTTTTGCATTATTACTTTTACTATTACATGTTTGTCGTGCATACCATTTACATTCCTTATGGAGAACTGGTATATGTGCATAGTACACCGTAATTCCTTCTTTTTTTAAAAAAAAAATTCATTATATTGGTACATTGATCATAGGAAATTTCTATTTGTACTTGGAGTATCTTCATTCTTGTTTTTTCCCCATTTCCCTCCCTTCCTTTTAATCCTTCTTCCCCTCTTTATTTACAAAAGCTGGTTCTATTGTTTCTTTCTTTTCTTGCTTTTTCTCTTCCCCTTCCTTCTGTTCCCCCTCCCCATCCCTGTCCCTTGTTCCTCTCCCCATCTGAACATGTCCTTCCTCCTTCCCAATATCTACCACCCATTGTGGTCCTGGTTTCCAGGACTAAAGGTCTGGCAGCAGAGGGAGGCCGGGGGTCAGTTGCCTGCTCCAGGGCCTGCAGCACTCACAATGCTGGTGTCTGGTTCCAGTAAATTTGCTTTAGGAAGGATGTGCATCATCAGAACAGTCAACGAACAAACCAAACAAAACAAAGTGTTCCTGCTCAGAAGGCTGAGCAGCAGGGAGTCAGATTCCTGTGCTGCTCACTGGGGTCCAGGCAGCTGTGGTTCCACCTGGGGCCCACAGGGTCTCTGTGAGCCCCATGGCACCCCAAGGTCAGGGAGCAGTATGAGAGGAGGTAGGGTCACCAGGGTAGGGCCGGAAAGGACTTCAGTGTCTTCCCCCCACCAACCCTTGACCTAGGCAGGGACCTCTGGGAATACTAGGGAACTAGGAATGAGTCAGCCCCCAGAGTCCTCATTGGCTCACAGCATCCAGTACTTCTGCAGAGGTTGCCACGGTAGGCGCCATCACATTTCATGCCCTAGCAAAGAGGGCAAGTTTCTCTCACCATTTCAGGAGGAGTTTCTGGCCAGGAAAAGGGCTCCTGAGCCGGCTGTAGGCCCCAGTACAGCAAAGACAGCTCTCTCGGCTGGACTTGGCCTGCAGAGTGGACTAGGGCCTATCAGGGCTTCTGTTTCAGACACCCTGAAACCCCTGGGATCACACTCATGGACCACCAAGCCCAAAGGTGCTGTGTGGGGTGCCCGCCCAGGAGTGGAGCCTCTGGCTGCTTGGAAGGAGAGGGCCGCTGCCTTTGCTCAGCACCAGGGCCAGAAACTGCCGTCACCAAACCTCTGCTGGGCAAGGCCATGGCCAGGGACATTTGGAGGTCTCTGAAGCAAGATTTCATCATTCTGCAGAGGCAGCCAAGGGCACCGGGGTGGGGGAAGGGGAAGATGCGCTTCCCTCCCAGAGGCCCCAGAATACGTGTTTTAACATGTTTCCTAGCACTGATCTGCTATAAGGGAGGACACACCTGGGGATCTCTAGGTAAATGGATGCACCTTGGCACCATTCATGGGAAGTGAGGCAAATTCAACACATGTGTGTAAATCTTACTCTGTTTCTCTGGTGTGAGAATCCAAAATTCTAAGTTAGGACCAAAATGCATTCTAGATATTATGAAATAGGAAGAAAATATTCAACTGGGAAGAGGAACTACAGACGGGGAGGGGAAAATAAAGAAAAGGAAAAGAAGAAAATGAGAAAAGAAAGAAAAAAGGAAGCAAAGCTTTGGAAATAAGGAGGGGAAAAGAAGTAGAAGGGAGGGCTAGGGAATAGGAAACAAAGGGAATTGAGGTAAGTCACGTACAGGTAAAAAGTCCCCAAGATGAGAGTGATAATAGTGTATTTTAAATGCACAATAAATTTAATCAAAGTAAAATGAAAAAGTGAGGCAGTAGTTTTGATTTGAGAAAAATCTTTAAACATATTTAGGTTGCTATCTAACATACAAGTTAAAACATAAAGGATATTTCAACTAGCAAGAGTACATGATTTATCTGTCTAAATTTGTCATCAATATTGCCTGGGAAAAGCAATGAATACTCAATTTTTGAGAGGGGAGAGTTCAAATTATCATAGGAAATTTGGAAAATAGAATACAAAGATGCTCAAATCATGTGCAATTCTAATATTCACAAGTAAAATCTTGCCTGCTTTAAAGTATTTATTTCAAGTATTTTCCTAACCATATATACTTGTATAATACATGTGAAATCCAAAAATATTAATTTAATAGTCTATTTTACAGGACACTGGGATTTTGAAAACAAAGTATGTCCTTACATTGTGGGAAAAACTGAATCAGTGGTAGCCAGGAGCTCAGGAGAAGAAAAGAAATTTTATACTGAAGTTAGCAGACTTCAGAGGAGTAATCTCCAAAGTCTGATGTGAGTTTTAAAGTTCATAAATTGGTGAACAGAAGTTACAGGAACAAAGGTAAGCTTTGCTGAAGGCTGTGAAGTGAGCAGAGTTGTATATAACAGGTTGTTTTTTGCACAGAAGTTTTAACTCAATGACAAACCATATGATCCAGCTGAGTTCAGTGGCAGAGAATAAAATGTAGCTTTATTGAACGCCGTGGCTCTGGTTAGCCCAGGATGCCTGCTTCACTTATCATGAGGTTTTTTTTTTTTTTTCCAATTAGGCCAAAGTTATTGTTTATTGTCCTCTAGCATTTTCTCTGTGTGTATATATGTGCTATGTCAACAGCAAGTTAATACTAATTTGAGTTAAAGTGAATCGTAATTCTGGCGATTTTATTTTATTTTATTTTATTAGTACCAGAGATCAAACTCACGAACTCATGCTTGCTAGGCAGGAGCAGTGCCACTGAGCTACATTTCCGGCTGATTCTAGAGTTAAATTGCATTTGATATTTCTCCAAATACGAGCCTTGCTGGATAAAATGATCTTCATGTTAAAAGTCTCCTAGGGGCGCCTGCTGGCCTGGAGCTCTGTTCTCACACTCCTAGGGTCTAGCGGTGCTCCTGCTGCTCCCGGATGCGCTGGGCTCCCTGGTGGGCGGAGGGGTGGATGGAGGTGAAACCAGCGGAGCTCCGGCCCTGCAAAGCCCCGGGGCAGCCCGGGTTGTGTCTGGGCTTGGCAGTGCTGCGATGGAGCTAAAGCCCCCGTGAGGCTGTGCTGCTTACTCAGGACCCCAGCAGCAAGATTTAGGCTTTTAGCTCTCATACGAACACCATAATGGTAGCAGGACTAGCCAGGAAAGATAACCGCTGGGGAGAGAAAGAGCTGAACCAAAGCACAGAGAAACTCAGGCTTTTCCTCTTGCTGCCCTCGGTCCCATAGCTCAGCGGGGCATGTTGCCGTCAAAAGGACAGCATTTTCCAAACTCCTTTCCGGGTGGCTTAATCCTGTTCACAAGTGCTGACCACTGAATAATGTTTAAGCAGAAACTTTCTGAGAAGCATCTGGAAAGTCTCCTTAGATTATGTGGCTACTCGTTTTTCTGACACTTGTGGTCTCTCAGTGAGGAATGCAGATTAAATGGCTGGAGCTGGAGCCGCCATCCTGTGCCACAAAGTTGTCTTCAGACTGCTGTCACTGCAGAACAGCCCTTTCAGCCTGGCCTTGGCTACCCTTGACCTGTTTTAGGAAGCAAACTAAGTCACTTAAATACCTGTTATTTTAGATTTTTTTTAAAATCAAATTTAACCCAGTCTGGGGCAGTAGACAAGGCTTGGGCCTTTCAGCTGGGGTCCACTGGAAGAGAATACAGTCAGGAAATTTGTACTTGCTTTTCCTGCTAGGATTTTATACCTTAACGGGAAAAAGATTCCGGGTGGCCCAATTTCTGTCCCATCTGCAGCTGTGTCTGAGGAGTCACCATCTCTGATGCTGATTGCCACTCCTCTGTGAGGGGCTCTGCCCACACTGGAGAGGCACAGGCCTCAGGGCCCAGGTCCGGGTGAGGAGCGGGGCAGCTTCACCAGCCAGCGGCTCCACACCCAGAAGGAGGGAACAGAGCGGGGCCTCTGTGGGGGCGGCACACATTTGAGATGGAATCCGGGAGGAAACGGTGATGACGTGACCGGGATGTGTGGAGAGAGAGTGGAAGCCCTGTGCTGGCTTCACTGTTTCCTTTGCCAATTGCAGAAACCACTCGTACAGAGTCGATTTAAACATTCATTTTTATGCTTTTAGATTCAGGTATGGTGCGTGTGTGTGTGTGTCTGTGTGTGTGAGGGGGGGGGAGAAAGAGAAAGAGAAAGGGAAAGAAGAGGGAGAGATGGAGAGAGAGGGAGAGACAGAGAGAGAGGGAGAGAAAGGGAGAGAGGGAGAGAAAGGGAGAGAGAAAGAAAGGTGTAGAGAGAAGAAACAAATGCAGATATCACAGCTATGTTTATGGTCCTTGCTATGGCTACCAGGAAGGGGTGACATCATCCTCACGTTTAGAAACCTAATGTAAAATATTCCATCTTGCAACAGGAAGGCCCAACGCTCTTCTCAGGTGTTATTAAATGTGGCCACTAGATGGCAGTATGAGATGAACAAACACTGAACTTGCCCTCTGATGGTTTTTGGTAATTAGAAGCGCTCTTGAAGACAGGCTAGGAACACACATTTGGAGTAATTGTCCCTATGCACAGTTAGCCCATGGTCAAGTACTAGAATTTCCATTAGGTTCTCTAAAGTTTAGAACACATGAAAATGTGAAATCAAGCATCCACGGTAACGTTTTCACTTTTGGTACTTTGAGGAGAAATTACAAAGGGAAAATTGCTTTGCCATGACACAGTTTAGAAGTGCACAGTTGGAGTTTTGAGTCATCCAGCGTTCCTTATGTCACCAAAGTAGCAATAAAATAGGAGTGTTGCATTCCAAGGCCAACAGCTTTCACACTATGTCCTTTGCTGCTCTCAAAATAAATAAAAATGAATGAAAATTGCTGTTGCTTTTAGTGCTATTTTCATTCTTAAACATTGCTCACAGATTAGCATTTTTGGAAAATATTTGTCTTTTGTGTTCCTATTTTTTATGTTTATCCTTTAAGTTGCAAAAAGTTTCAGATTCCTAAAGTGTTATCTTCCTTTTCATAGTAGTTACAGAATGTTAATGTCCACCAAGTTCTTAAGACACTCTTTAGGGGCAGGGGCTGTTATACCTGTGTAACAGAAGATATTGAAGCCTTACAGAGATAATTCTATTTCCAGATAACTCCGTAAGGGAGAAAAGAGAAGTTAAGTCCATAGAAGCATCGCGAGCTTCCTGAAGCTCCGTGAAAGAGATAAAAGACTCAGAAGCCAATTAAATTCTTCTTTGTTAAAGAAGAATCTTTTCTTTCTTTTCTCTTTTTATTCCACCACCTGACTTCCCATGTCTGTTATTATTAGGAAATACTTTTTTCACTCTTTTTTTTTGTGCCAGTATCTCCTTGTTCTAACATTTACTTATATCAAAAGTATGTTACTTAATAGGTCTGGTCTTTTGGGACCCACTTTTAATTTTGCGAATTTTCTTGATATGTTTTCTAGTGAACGTTTTTTTTTTTTTTTTTTTGAGACACGGTCTCACTCTGCAGCTCAGGCTGGCCTTAAACTCAGTTCGTGGTCCATGTTGGCTTTGAGCTTGTAGCAATCTTCCTGCCTCAGCCTCCAGAGCTCTGGGATTACAGGCATGCACAGTTATGCCCAGCTCAAGTGAATGGCTTTTTATAACTTTAAAATAATTTATCCACGTAAAATGTAATTTAAAAAGACATGATCACTACAGAAATCTGATTCAGGAGGTTTGAGTGTGTTTTTAGGCTTTACAAGTTTCCCTCCTCAGAAACTGTACTGTTTGTGTGAGATATTAGAAAGGCACTGTGATATCACAAAAAGAAGTACGGAATTAAAACCAAAAGGGCAGATGCATCCATTGATTTAACACATAATTGCTGAGCTTTTGTGTGTCAGGCACTGATCTGTTGCTCTTACACAGGAATGAAGCAAACAAACATCATTCCTGACCTGGTGCAATTCACAGGTAGCAGATCCCAGGTGCACTTCCGGTGATGCGAGTTTTGATGGGTCGGCCAAGTTCAGAATGAGAGAGATGTAAGTACAGAAACTGTCTACCTTTTGGGGGACATTGTGTGGGAAGATTAAATTAGTTTTCAGGTACAGAATCGCCTCATGAACTTTAAACACAGTTACTACTTCCTAGTAAAAAGTTTCCAAAGTAATCAGCAAATGTGTTGGAACAGGACCTCAGGCTAAGTGTGTGAAATTTTCCAGGATTGGTTTCATTGCAGGTTTGTGAGCCGCACAAATACACAGGAAAATGGGAGCAGCTCTGAACAGCAAGGAGCTCTGGTGTTTTGGAATGAGTCACTTAAGTTCAAACTAAATCCACTATGTAAGTGTTGTGAATTTAGGGTTTTGTGTGTGTGTGTGTGTGTGTGTGTGTGTGTGTGTGTGTGTGTGTATTAACAGAGCTGGGGAGTCAAACACAGGGCCTTGAATTTGTTTTTGAGAGAGAGTCTTGCTCTGTTGTTCAGGCTGATCTTCAACTCACTATGCAACCCAGTCTGGCCTCAAATTCATGGCAATCTTCCTGCCTCAGCCTCCCAAAACTGGGATTTCAGGAGTGAGCCAGCAGGGCCTGATGCATACTGGGCAAGCTCCTGCCACTGAGCCCCCCCCCCCCCAGGCCTTGTGCTACCTTTTAATTCGGCCTAGAGAAGCATAGGATGATTATGCCTAACTCAGTGAGGGTTTGTGGCTTTCTTTCTTTTTTCTTTTAAGATTGGAACTGCTTTTTTATTACTTTTGGCTGCTGGCTGTGTTTTTATAATTTTAAAAGCAAAATGACAACAACAAAGACAAAGAAGAATAAAAATGATGATGCAGAATTTCAAAACAAAATAATAGAAAATTAATACTAGTTGGTATATTGCATATTGTTATCTTCAAAACAGTTGTTCAGGTTACAAGACTTAGGCATGAAAAAAATGATCAAATAATTGCACAACAAAAGCACAATTGTGGCTAGTTTCTGGAAGGAAGTGAAGTTTTCAGACTATAAGTAAGAAAAAACAATTATTTTCATCACTGCTTCTTCAAAAAGCCATATAATCTTCAACACCCCTACTACTCATTCATATCTTCCTTATTTAAGCAAAAAATGATTTCCTTTTCTAAGTTAGAAAAAAATAATAGTCAAGTCCCCTGCAATGTCACAATATACAACCTTATCCAAATGAAAATATCTTCACTTTGCTGTCTCAGGCCCTGGAGCATAGAATGGTAAAAGGCTGACTAGACGGTATTTTTCTTTCCCACACTCACAGCAATGCCTGGAACAGCAGGGAGCTGGTGTGGGCAGATTTTAAGAAGAGGTGCATAATAGGCAGCTCTGGGAGGACACTGCTGTGGGTTCCCTGGGGCCGGAACCCCCTGTCCTCTCCAGCGTTTGCCTCTTGAGTTCAGTGCTTCAGGTCTTGTAAGGCCTAGTCAGCCCTGGGTGGTTGCTTGCAGTTTCCCCCAGAAGCTCCTGCAGGACTTCTGGCTTGGCTTCCTTCTGGATATCCCCTCACTTATCCATGAGGTTGTCCTGAGAGAGTTCCCTTCTAAGAAGATCCAGCACCTTCTGCCTGCCAGGAGATCTACTTTGGGGTCCCAGGGAGCACAGGCACCCTCTGTTCCACCCAGCTCTGGGCACACAATCCTCTCCCAGAAATGCAGCTCCTTGGAAGACTGTTGGGTGACGTGGGGGTCAGATATGTAGTGGCACATTGGCAGTTCTTTGCTCCTCTACTCCCCGGCTCCCTCTCCTGGAGGCTTGACCAGCTGCTGGTGAGTGATCCTGTTTGCAGACAAGGAGGACATAGCAAGGTATACTCCCTGCTCTGGACAAGTGGCTGCCCACAGCCTGCATTAGACATCAGAGAGTCCGTGCAACCCAGGGTATGGCAGGTGTGGAAGCCCAGGCAGACCTGTGGTCACACTGGAGATAGTCGCCAGGCAGACCTTGTAGCTCACACTGGACATAGGCAGGTGGTGGAGGTGTGGGGGGCCAGCAGTGCACTGGGCTTCCTGCCAGAGCTATCAGAGCTGGCCTCCTGGGAAGACCACATGCCTGGACCAATTTTTCACCACACAGGCTGGGACCCATGGTGCATTCCTGCCTGAGCTCGCAAGTCTGATTTCAGGGAGTCCATGCAGAATGTACATCCTCCCTGTGACTGTCACTGGTGGCTGTCTCTGGGACAGTCACGGTGGGAGGGTGACTCCAGATACCCTGAAGGGCAGTTGTTCTGTGGTCCTGTGGCTTCTGATTCCTGGAGTAGCTCAGGCTTAAACAAGCAACCCCTTCCCTGTGGCTCCTGATTAAACCCTCTGAAACATGACGCACGCTGCACCACACTTCTTTCTTCTCCCAGCCTAGCCTGACATGTGGAAGAAGTTATCTTCTGAGTAAAATCCCACGCTGGTTTGGTGCTTCCCAGCCAAGCCATTGATTCTCCCTGGGGCTGCCCACCCACCACAGCCGAGCTCATGGCCACGCTCATGATTTTGCGACCCATCCCCTCCCCAGGCATTCAGCTTCCTCTTCCAGCCTGCTCCTTTTTTCTCCATCCTGTCTTCCGTTTCTCCAGTTTCTCTGTGATTTCTTTCTTTCCTCTCAGCTCCTTCTTAATTCCTGAGGCTCTTCTTCTTTTTCTCCTCACTAAGTTGTTGTTTTTTGGTGTCACATGTCCAGGTCTCAGAGAGTTCAGACATCTAAGGTTACCCTTGATTTGGGGACCTCTGCTGAAACTCTGAGGCAATATTTATCATCCCACTAAAACTTAGATCAGATGGTAACTATTAGGTACCTAGTTTTCTTCCTAATTATAGTGAATACTTAAAAATAAAGCTATTTCTTTTTTTAGTTTTTTTTTAATTTTAAAGAGGATAAAACAGAATAACAGCCATCAAAACAAACCAGTGTAAGATATACAGGCCTAAAAATATTACAAAATAAACAGTAGTTACCATAATGTCTTTTGATGTCTTCAAAATAGCCACAGATAACTTCAGACATAGTAAAAGTCAAACAAAACAGAATAGAATAGAAACAATAAAAACAAGACAATGAATGCAATAAAGGACTTCAAAACAAGCTAATATTAAATCCAGAATTGCTACCATAATGTATCTTGCTATCTTTGAAATAGCTGCTCCTGCCATCATATTTAACATAATCAAACAAAACAGAAGTGAGTAAAATCCAACCCAACAAAACAATGGAAACAACATAGGACTTCCAGAACAAGACCATAGGGAATCAACAATGGCTGCAACCCTCAGGAGATCCTCGATGCTACACTGCATGCCCCTATGCTCTGAACCCAGGATCAGACCCTAGGCCAGCAATGTTAGTGCAACAACGCGGCTCCACAGGCATCCAATTGAATTTTATCTCCATAGCTATCACAGCCTGTGTTTCTTCAGATAAGCCTATTGCTTACAGTGAGGGGAGGGACCGGTATTTCCTGTTTGCTAGCCCATGTGCTGGAAGGGGTTGGAGTCTGGCTGTTCCAGTCCAGCAGGGGTCTACACATGGCACTGTTTTCCAGGCTGGGTTTGCCCCCTGATGTGTCCTTTGTTTTCTCTACCCCCAGTCCATGAATGGTGATGACTCAATGGGAGAGGCTGGGGTCTGGCTGTTCCAGTCTGCCAGAGCTCTGCACGCATGGCGCTGCTTCCCGGAGAGCTGTTTCTATCATTGTGACTTTGACTAAGTTGTTTGACCTGTGGCAATTGCTGAATATTGCTGGATGCAGAATAATTTATGCTGTTATTACCAGGTACTTCATCATCCATGCTTTAAAAGTCCTTCTTAATTCTTGAGTTTACTGTAAGATTTCTCATAACTAAGAAAATGTACTTAAAAAGATATGTCCTGCATCAATCAAAGCATGCAAACTTATTTTTTTGTAGGAAAAATGTTAGAAGTAATTGTTTCAGTTAGTTCACTAGAAACTGTGTCAAAATTTAAACAGTATTTATATCTTGCTTTTATAATGAATGCTTTCAAATTGTAAGGAAAAATGATGCTCAACTGATTTACAAAGTTCTTCAATTATGTATTGAGTCAGGTGAGAATGAGGATGTTGAAGCCTTAATTATCTGTATGATTTTAATTAAATCTGTGCTTGCATGTAGAAATAATATTTGTCTTAGGGTGATGATAATGGCAAGGTCATTTTTTTTTTTTTTTGTACTGGGAATCAGAATCATGACCTTGCACTTACCAGGCAAGCACTTGAGCCACTGAGCTAAATCCCCAGCTCTTTTTTCTTGTATTTTGGAAAAGGATTTGAGAGCAATGTGTTCAGTACAAGATTCTTTTGAAGCAGAGAACAACATACCATAATGAAATCGTAATTGGGATGGAACACTGTTAAAACATAAAATGGTAAGAGTTTGTGAAGTATTGCATCTATCCACCAAGAAATAGTAAGCACTGAAAGCATGAATTTATATTGTTATCAACATTGCTTTATTTTATTATTATTATTATCAACAATGTTGCAGTACATCCTACACTCTACATCTGTGTATCACTTTTTCTGATTTTTAATTTAATTTGATTTTATTATGGATGGTTTCTTATGACATGACCACACTTCCTAAATGGACTTCAGTGAGATTCTGCCAAACAAGTGAGATGGTCACTCTTTGACTGACCATGTAGGGCTTGTGTCTGCTAATCCCAGAACCTGCGAGCTGTGGAGACACCCCGGTTGCAGGGAAGACCCCACTGCACTGGCAGCTGCTGATGGGATTGGTGCTCTTAATCCATGTGCCTGAGTTGGAAGGAAGGAGCGATGCAGATACTGACGGATCTTCCCAAAGAAGTACCTATCCGACAGATCTTCCAAAAATATGCAACTTATTACTAAAGACAGAAGAAAATTCACATTAAAATATTGTGGAGAAGACTGCAGCTTTGTCTTGTGGGGGAAGAAAAACTAAGGTAGAGATATAGATCTTTCTTGTTACTTGAGATAAAATTAAGAATTGACAGAGACATTAGCCACTTTTCTTTAGTTGTGCTTTTTCTTTGCTTTATGAGAAAAAAAAATGAGAAGGGCTGAGGAAAGAAGTTTTGTTTTGCTTTGTTTTGTTTTGTTTTGTTTTTTTGGTCCTTCTTTGCTTTGAAAGTTGACTCAGATCATGACCAGTAAATACAAATAATGATGTTATTGAACCCTGTAAAGGTGGTGACTGCATTTTCATATGTTAAAAGGTGTAGGAAAAATACAATAGAGAGGTTGGAGACAAACATGTACTATTTTTATTATGATTTTTTGCAGAGATCACTAGGAAGAGGTATTACAATTCGGCACAGAATATTCAGAGAACATTAATTCTCTATGCTTAGCTTGAGATGAGAAAGCATCTCTCAGGATGGTAAGAAGAGTGGGATTTGTTTTAAAAGGTAAAAGAAATCCCAAAATAGTTATCCAGAGACTATAAAATGTTCCTATAGTTTGACTTAATAATTTCATTTCAGATAAAATTATTTATCTTCAGGAAATTTATCTTACAGAAATAATGGAGGCCGAGAGGGGCACCTTTTCCATTTAGGAATGTCCACACACTGCTGCCCGGTCACTGTTCCAAGAATGCTTGGCAGAGGTCCCAGTCTTTCAGCTTCCTGCTTGCTCACCCAGAGGGAGACCTCTGGGCTGGATGTTCAGGAGGTCCACTCGGGCCGAATGAGGCTGTCACAGTAAATGAGAGAGCAGGGCAGTGGTGCCCGACCTGGACTCTAGGGGGCCAAGGGGCCCAGCTCAGACCCAGTCTGTGTGCTCCTTTCTGGGCTGTGCCTCAGGAGGCTGCCCATGGTCCTGCGTGCCCAGTGGCTTTTTACTCGGCTTTGTCTCTTTTTGAGGTTCCTGGGCTGAACGACTGCAAGAGGATGAGAAAATAAAGAAGAGACAAAGCTGGGGTTAGGTGGGGTCCTTACTCTCCGGATGGGAGAAAAGGAACTAGTCAACCCCTGTAGCACACTTATTTATACAATCTGGAGGACGATGTCATTTTCAGCCCAGTTGCCATTGCTCAGATAGTCTAGGTGCCTGGTGTTTTCCTTGGCTGAAGCAGCTTCTTCACATGGCTGACCCAGGCATGTTTTGGGGGAGGCCACGCTCTGGCCATGCTGCAGCCCTGTACATGTGGTCAATTTCTAGTTTCAGCAGCTCCCAGCAACTCCCCAGATTCCTTAGCACACCTACACTTTGCAGGCTGATTGAAAAATTTGTTTTCTATAGTGCTGGAGATCAAAAGTAGGGTCCTGCACATTCTGGGCATGTGTTTTACCAAGCTACAGCCCCAGAGAAAAGCTCTATTAACCACTATCCCTCCAGAAGATGCTTAGTTACAATTGTTAAATGGACCGTCTTATGTAAACTGGTCAGTATCATAATTATCATTCTTATCTCAGCAGGAAATGCTTATTTTGTCTTTGCATGGTTTCAAAGCTGATTGATACTCATAGCAGCATTATTTGCCATATTTTAAAGAAAGAAACATCACACATGTCTATCAGTGGATGAATGGGTAAACAAAACATAATTTATAAAAAAAAGGGGGAATTATTCAGTTTTGAAAAGAAATGACATTGTGACATAGGCTTCAGATGGATGAATCTTAGAATCACTGTGCTAAGTGAAAGAAACCAGATGCAGAAGGACCCACATGGTCTAAGGCCACTTTTAGGAAGCATGTAGGGTACTCAGATTCATGAAGACAGAAAATAGAACGCTGGTCAGGAGAGGCTGAGGGGCTGGAAAGCCATGGTGCAATGGTTTAATGTCTATATAATTTCTCTTCAGGAAGGTAAAGATTTCTGGTGCATGGGTTATGATGATGTGTCAATATATTGAATTAATGACATGGAAGTAACACTGAATTAACCCTTAAAATGCTTCACAGTCAAGTGTTGAAAGTGGCTGCAATGACTGATTAATGTTGTGTTTCTCTACACATGTGCAAAACTCTATCAAGATTTGCACAGAATATGAGAAAGACTTCTGCATCAAAGAAGTAAGTATTCAATACAGAAAAGTGAATACTAGTTCAAAAATGATGTTTTGACAACTGTCTTTCAAAATAAAGATGCTATATCCCAAGTGACCCTGGCTATAGACAGAATGGTCAATTACTGAAAAGAATCATTATTTTCTGTCAAACATTTAAGACAAGTGAATTGCAGCATCACATTCTTTACCAAAAGTATTATTCAGCTATTATTACCTTTTACCATGTTTGTGTAAAGTCAAACACTTATTACATATTACCCCAATGAGAAAATAAAATAAAGCATTACATACACATTTAAAAATCTCTGCACAGAGAGGAAGACCAAAACCAAAACAAAGACAAACAACAAAAATAAATCAAAGCAAGAAATGAGTCACATCATTAGTGGTTGTGTCAGACAAATACACATAACATTTAAAAATATTCTGTGGGGCTGGGCCTTTAGCTCAGCAGCATAAGTGCCTGCCTGGCAGGTATAAGCTCATGAGTTTGATCCCCAGTACCAAAAAAACAAAAAATACCACCACTGCACCCCCCAAAAAAACAAAAAAAATTCTGTGCGTTGCTTACTTTTAAAAATGATTACATTCTTTAAAATATTTACTGAAAATTACCATGGAAGTCTCCTCAGAATCTCCACCTGGTTTTCACCTATCCTTTTCAAGCCATGTAAATCTCCTTTTATTTATTTTAACTTGCAATTGAGATTTAAGAAGCATGCTTGACCTATTTACTTTTCAACACTTGTCAGCAATGCTGTTGACCTAAGAGCATCTTGTCAGTGTCTACATAGGAATATTTAATCTATGGTGCTCTGGGATAAAGAATGCCAGGGTCACTGCTTCTCCACGCTGACCTGCCCAGGGGTAAACTGCAGATCCTGTGCTATGGAATTTGCCGTGACGTGGGGCCTCCAAAGGCCCCTGGTGGTCTCAGATCTTTCTGGAAAAGACGCTGGAAAAGGAAGTCTTGGGATGTGAGTAGCCGAGAGGGGGAGAAATTGCTTTCATAACTGCTACACGATTCTGTTTTAGTAAACCGATATCCAGCTGACTCTTTGGCAAACATGTAGCCGGCATCTGTGGTCTGACTTAGCTGGGTACAAGAAATGGGAAAGAGAATGTGGGGATATGAATGGAACAGTAAGCAGAGTCACTTTATGGCCTAATCAGTTTGAGGAGTTGGATTTTTTTTTTATTCTTATTTTTATTTTCTGGAGGAAGGGAGCAAGAGTAGACATTTTAACCCAGTTGGGGAGCTGGCTCTGTATAAGACAGGAATGAAGAAAGTGAGGAAGCCTGGGGGACCTAGTAGGTAGGGCCCATGTAGTAGCTTGGGTGGCAGTGACAGTGATGGCTGAGAGTGCTGAGCTAAGCAGCTACCGGGCTCTTACTGCGTTCCAGGCACATGCCTGCAAAGCTCAGGCGCTCCACCAGCTCTGCTCTCCTGTAGCCTCTTTTCACATTTGAGGGAAGTGAGATCTAAGAGTTTTAAATAACGTGTTCAAAGTCAAAAGCTGGTGTTCTAACCTGGAAGTTTCTTCTGAAAGACCCATGATCTTCCATATAAAGAGGGCTTAAATTATAGCCTTTCCTCAGGCTTTCCATTTTCACAAGTTAATTTGAACTCCTGGGTTTGCTGAATTTTGCTAAACTGGAGTGCATTTGTTTCACTTTGTTTTATTTAAAGAAGACAGGACAGCAGCGAGTGAAGCAGTAATGCTGACATTCGTCCACTCACAAAGCCATTCTTTGTCCTTGGTGCTGCATGCTCTTTGCTGTGGGAGCTGCAGGAGTCCCTGGAGATAACTTTCAGAGCCGAAGGTCAGTAATTGCCTAGGAAGTTTTCTCACTTAAAATTGCCCTGATAATTAGGCCTTCTGAAACTTGTTTAGAAGTGAGGCAGAGCACTTATCTTTGGGAACTGGAGGTCTCTGAACACACAATTAACCCTAATGGTACTTGGAACCTTCTTAGAAAGAAGATCTGGAGAACTATTGGGCCTTGGAGTGTTAACCTCGCACTAGTATGGATACTTTAAGCTACCAACTTGCTGCAGTGTCTGAAAAGTTAAGTACTCTTTGCTGGGCTCCAGACTCGTTTTCAGTGCTAGAGTAGAAAATTACCTAGATGAGACCACAGCCGAACTCCTTTATTAAGTTAGGGAACTAGAAACAATGGAAATTAATTTGTTCACATTCACTCAGTTGGAAACATAAACTGGCTTGGAACCAGTCCTGCTCATCAGGGCAGTGATTCTTTATAGTGTGACAGGGTACTGCTGCAAAGGGCTCATTTGTATGTATAGACTGCTTTGAGTAGCACACACATATTAGCAATATTAATTCTTCCACCTCATTATTATAGGTATTTTTCTAGTTACTTGCCTCTTCTTCAATTTATTTCATCAGTATTTTACACTTTATATTATAAAGCTCTTTCACCTCCTTGGATTAATTTATTTCTAGTATTCTTTATTTTTTGAAGCCACTGAAAGTGGATTATTTTCTTGATTTCTCACTCAGTTGGTTTGCTATTTTATGTTGAGAAATGCTTTCCATCTTTAAATGTTGATTTTGTATTCTTAAGCCTCACTGAATTTGTTGATTTGTTCTGTGTTTTGGGGAGGATTAAGAATTTTCCAGCTGTTAGATCATCTTGTCTATAAATGGGAGCCATTAAGTTCCTCCTTTCCAGTCTGAATAACTTTTCCTCCCTTTTTTCTTGACCATTTGCATTAGCTAGACCTTCTGGTACCATACCGAAGAGAAGGAGTAAAAGTGGTTGTGCTTGCACAAGCAATGCAAACAGATTACTAGGGAACAAACAAAGAAACCAACACCAAAAAGCAAGTAAATAGCCTGGTTCAAAAATGGGGAAACCCTAAGTAGACATTTCTACAAGGAAAGACCTACAGATCACCATCAAGTGTGGAAAGAGTTCTCAATATCACTAAACATCAGGAGAATGCAAATTCTAATCACAGGGAGATGTTATCTTATTCTAGTTAGGATAATGATTATCAAAAAGAGGATGCAAAACAAGCATTGGCAAAAATGTGCTGAAAAGAGACCCTGCCTATGTCAGTGTAAGTGTAAGTGTAAGTGTAAGTGGGCATTTCCAGACAGAATGCACTCATGGATTTAAAAACAGAGTGGGAGATGTTCCATGGCACTAGAGCACTTGGTTGGCGGTAAGGCCCTGGGTTTGATATTCAAAATTGAAAGATAAAATAATAGAATAAAATAAATAAGACATATAAAATATAATGGAACTGCCATATAATCCAGTGATGACACTTACAGATACGTAACCAAAGGTCAGAAAAGCAGTGTGTTGGAAAGCAGTCTGCACCCTTGCTTGTGGCTGCATTGTTTGCAACAGCCCAGATACAGAATCAGTGTAAAAATCTACCAGTGGATAAAGGCATAAACGAAATGTAGTGGGGGTACACAAAGGAGTACTATTCAGCCGTAAAAAGGATGAGATCATGACACTTGCGACCATTTGGACGAACCTAGGGGAGCTGTGTTCAGGGAAATCATAATGGTGCGAAAAAGTAGAGCCTGCAAGATCACACCTGCCTCTAGGCCTCACACATCAGTTTCCTGAGTGGAGAGGTCAGTCTGGTATCTCTCGGAGGCTGGGTTGGTGAAGGAGATGTGGACGTGCGGGTTGAATTATACACAGCCACAGTCAGGTAGACACAAGAACCTGAGGGGTCTATTGTGTAATGAAATGACTGTATTATATCGGCAAAAAATGTGAGCAGCTTGTATACTGTGTGCTGTTACCACCAACGTGATGCCTTTATGACTTTACTAACAAGCTGGATTTGATCAAATCATAGGTAAATCTATTTTAAAAATCTTATTGTGTCTTAGAAACATAAAATGCTATGTATCAGTTTAAAACAATAAAATAAAAAATTAAAAGTTAAAACGTGAGGATTGCAATATCAAGGCCTGAGGAAGTTCATTTTCTCTTTAGTAACTCATGCAAATACAAGCGCTTTGCTGCCTCCGTTTGGCATTGTTCATCTTATGTTCTGTTTGGTGTTGTGCTTTTGTATTGAAAAATACTATATTTTCATAATACATCTTCCAATACTGTAAGCAAATAAATAAGAACTAAGAAATCTCACAGCCCAGAGCTCTAGCTTCCCTGTGTAATAGCAAGCATTGAGAGTGCTTGTGTTTTCTTCTAGAGCATTTTCATTGGCTAGCAGGGGTATATATTAATACTTTTCCAGTACGTACACTAAGGCAATGGAAAGATTCTGTATACCTCCTTCAGTGATTTCCTTCTTTCAGCTGGAAAATACTGTGCACCTCTGAGATGGCACGGAAGCATTACTTCACCAATGGCTTCATCTAACTCAGAGTGCATTTAGACACTAGTGGAACAAATTTTTAAATTGTTTTAAATTTAAAATTTTTAAATCTGTTTCAGTTATAAAGGTGATTTTAAATGCCATGTGATTAAAAAAGTAAAACACAGTGAACTATATAGAGAATAAACAGCAGTTCCTCATTCACCCTTCTTCTTCACATATGGCTCCCTTCAAATTCAGATTTCATTCCATGGGTTATCTCCCTCTCTGTGTTTAAAAACAGACTTCTGGACAAAGAAAATGTGTTATTTACACACTGGAACATAGTTACTTATGTATTCTCTAAAGAAAGATCAACTTGAGTCATTTGTAGCACAGTGGATGCACCTTGAGACCTTAATACTCAGTGAAATAAACCAGACACACAAGCATAAATGTCTCGTCGTTTCTCTTATTATGAGAAACCCAAAATAGAAATGTAGTGCAGCATAAAAGATAAGTTATAGAAAGTGGGGAGAGAAATCTTTCTCAAAAGGGAAGAAGATCAGGAGAATGGAGATTTGGGGGGAGGGGGAAGAGATGGCAACAGAATTAAGACAAGATGTGTTGTGCATCTGTACCGACTCCACAGAAGGAAAGTGACCAGTATGTATTGCAAATATGTGTAATAAAATTTTAAAAAGAAAAGCCTTGCTCCTCCTTCCTTCCTTCCTTCCTTCCTTCCTTCCTTCCTTCCTTCCTTGTTCTTTCATTCATTCTTTCATTCTTTCTTTCCTTCCTCTTTCTTTCTGGAGAGTTTTTTTTTTCTTTGAGACAGGATCTTGCTATGTAGCCCAGGCTGGTCTTGAACTCACAACAGTCCTCCTGCCTCGGCCTCCAGGGCGCTGGGAGTACAGGCATGTCCTACCAAGCCCAATGAGTTAAGAGAATTTTAGATACACTACAAAATTGAATGAAAAATACAAAAAGACAATCCCTTTTAGCAAATTCTTTTCTTTTACATTTTCCTATAACATTTTATTATGATAAATTGGTTTCAGTTATGTTTTTCCACTCTTATCTTCCTTGAGGGGCCTGTGTTTCTGTCTGATATGTATTTCTAACAGTCCCAAAACCTGTCACCTTGGGCTTTCTGTAGTTGATAGTTAAATGAATGACTCGTCCCTTTTTGCTAAGGATAAACTGGAGTAGTTTCAGTGCTAGTTTTTGAGAGGTTTCTTCTTTGCAGTGTGCAGACACCCTGAAATCCATGTTGCTTTTCCCTTTGGATGGTGCCATTATCACTATGGCAACCAAGGGTTGGCGGCTGCTGAAGCGGAGACTCAATAGCCCAGTCTGGGGTATCACAGCCAGAAAGAGCAACTGTGTCCTTGCCTCTGTCCATGCTGATTGGCCAGAACGTGTTCACACGACCCAGGTTTCAACTACAAAGCTCCTGGGAAATGTAGTTTTCCTGTGTGCCCAGAGACTACATCTGGGCTTGAGAAAAATGTCACCAGTCCATTCCACTCAGTAGCAAGTGAATTCCTCGAGCATGAGCACATTTGTCCTACAAATCTTCCCTTCTACTGATGCTGTTCTTCACTCCTATGGTCCACAATTATTCTACTCTGATGTGAAAATTCTTGTATATTTCTTTTTCTTTTAAAAGAAAAACAAAACAAGAAAAGGATAGAAATGATACAGACTTTTAAAAATTAGGACATTGACAGTAGTTAATGTATTGCATATTGTTATTTTAGAAGTAGTTGTTTAGATTACAAGATTTAAATCTTGTAATCTGATTTGAAGATTTTATATGAAAAAGAATAATTCTTTTATTTTTTATTTTAAAGAGGGTAAAACTAAACATAGAATAGAACAGATCAGAAGAAAACGATGTAAGTAACACAGATTTCAAAGCAAGATAACAGGATATCTATCATGGCTACCATAATGTCTTTTGTTTTATTCCAAATAGTTGCCCATATCTTCACACACAATGAATTCATACAAAACAAAATAGTATTGAACTGATCAGAACAAAGTAATGAAGGCATTATAGGCCTTAAAAACCAGACAAAAGGAAAATCGACAATGGCTTCCATAATGTTTCTTGTTCTCGTTCAGATTAGCTGTCCATACCTTCATGTATGTTGAAATTAAACAATACAAAACAGACTAAAACCACTCTGAACAAAGAATAATATCATTACTGTATTTCACAGCGTGACAATATGGTATCAGCAATGGATACCATAATGTCTCTTTTTCTTCAAAGTAGCCGTTCATTTCATCACACATAATATAATTGATTCTCAAACTGTTTAGGGGAAGTTGTACTCATGTATAAGCTTCTACATGTATACCTATCCTTTCTGTATTAGAGGTAAAAACAAAACAAAACAAATTACTAGAAAAACACAAAAGAAAAAAGACAAATAACAATAGCAAAGAGTCAACACAATGATGATATAGGCCTTCAAAACAAACACAATGATGATATAGGTCTTCAAAACAAAGTGATAAGAGCATAACTAGGGTTGTTATTTTACATATTGTTCTTCAAGAGTTCCTCAGATCACCAGACACTAACATGCAAAATTGTTCCAATCCTATGAATGTTAGCTGTTTTGTTTCCTTATGGAATTTGTAGCACAATTATCTTAGCTATCCTAAGTGTGATTATACAATTTTAGATATTTTTTCTTTTCCCTTCCTTTTTTATTTTTCCTCCTTTTCCCTAAGATATTATTTTCTCCCTTTTGAGAAGATTCTTATCCTTTCACTGTATTTATTGAAGATTTTGTATCTTATGTACCCTTACCATTTGTTACACTAGGCAGACAATATGGTATTTACACATGTGAGTTCGATTTATTTCACTTATGAGTATGGTCTCAAGTTGCATCCATTTATTTATAAATATTTCCATGTGATCATTCTTTATAGCTGAGTAGTACACCATTTTATAAAAATACCACATATTTTTTATCCATTCTTCAGTTGATGGGCACTTAGATGGTTTCCAAGATCTGGCTATTACAAATTGAGCTGGTATAAACGTGGGGTCACATATATCACTGTGATATGATATTTTTAACTCTTCTGGGAATATGCCCAGAAGTGGAATAGCTGGGTCAAATGGGACTTCCAATCCCAGCTTTTTGAGGAATCTCCAAACTGACCGCCACCATGGCTTCACCACTCTACACTCCCACCAAGATTGCAGAAGAGTTCCTTTTCCCCACAGCCTCTGCAGCCTTTGTTGTTGCTAGTTTTCTTGATCTTGGCCATTCTTTCTGGAGTGAGATGGAATCTCAGTGTGGTTTTAATTTGCATTTCTCTAATGACCAATGATGCTGAACATTTTTTTCATGCATTTATTTACCTTTTGTATGTCTTCATCTGAAAGCTGTGTATTCATCTCAGATGCCCATTTGTGGAATGGGTCTTTAAGTTTCAGGGATCAGATTTTTAAAAATTCTTTATATGCTCTAGACAAAAGTCCTTTGTCTGAGGGTTAGTTGACTAAGATTTTTTTCCCAATTTGTGGGTTTTCTTTTCACTATGCTGGAGATTTCTTTCAACATGCAAAAACTCTAATAAAATGTGATCCCAGTTATTAATTCCCAGGTATTTCTTCATGGTTTGATTTTTGTTCATGAAGTATCTACCTACCCCTATGTCTTGAAGACTTCTATCTACTTTGTCTTCCAACAGATTTAGTGTTTCTGTTTTAATATTTAGATCTTCAATCCATTTAGGTTTTAATTTAGTACATAGTAATAGGCATGGGTCTAGTTTTAGTTTTTGGCATATGGATAGCCAATTTTTCCAGCACCATTTATTAAAGAGGCTATCTTTTTTCCAGTGAAAGTGTTTGGCCCCTTTATCAAAGATAAGGTGGCTGAGTGTGTTTGTAGTTGTAGTTGTAGCTGTAACTTCTAATCTATTCCATTGATCTTCAGGTCTGTTTTATTCCAGTACCATTTTGATTTTATTACATTAACTTTGTAGCATAACTTCAAGTCAGGGATTGTGATGCCTCCCATCTTGCCTTTTTTGCTTAGAATTGCCTTTGCTATTCTAAGTGTCTTCTGGTGCCATATGAACTTTAGGAATGATTTGTCTACATCTGTGAGATATGTTAGTGGTATTTTGATTGGAATTGCATTAAATCTGTATAACAATTTTGGGCAAATGATCATTTTCTTTTTTCTTTTTTATTGAGAATGGACATTTTCACAATATTTGTTCTTCCTATCCATGAATAAGGGATGTCATTCCATTTTCTGAGGTCCTCTTTGATTTATTTTTCAGGGAATCATAATTTTCCCTGAATAGATCTTTTGCTTCTTTCATTAGATTAATTCCTAAGTATTTCATTTTTTTGGATGCTAGTATGAAGGGTGTGGCTTCTCTTATTTCTCTCTCAGTTATTTTGTTATTTGTGTACAGGAATGTTATTGATTTTTGAGTGTTGATTTTGCATCCATCTACATTACTGAATTTATTTGTTATACGTAAGAGTCTTTCAATGGGGTTTTGGGGGTCTTCTATGTAGAGTATCATGTCATCTGCAAATAATGGTAATTTAACTTTTTCTTTTCCTATCCTTACTCCTTTTATCTCTCTCTTACCTAATTGCTTTGGCTAGTATTTCCAGCACTATATTGAATAGTGATCAGCTGACTGAGATGTTAACTAACTTTTGATCTTTTTTATCCCCAGCTAATCTCCTTACATATGGCATAATCTTCTGCTTAGGATTGTGGGAGTGCTTGGCCCTCATGGACTACCTCACTGCCCCATGCCCGCCCCTTTACTAGCATACTTAAAGCTGAAATTCCCATATTAAAGCAGACCCATGAGGGGCATCACCAGGACAGGCAGCAGTCTGCAGGGCATGTCCACTCAGTGTACCAGGGGACTCTACAGGCCTTCTTCTGCTATGGCTGCCAGCCAGACCTCTGGGCTGCACACTCCCATAGGGCCAAGCACTCCTGCAGGACTGCACACTCCCACAGGTTACCCCTCCTCTTTTATTAAAGCTAACTGTATAGAAGCCATTAGTGCTGGGGTAGGTCACAAACAAGAAAGCTGTATGGAGAGATATCTGAACGGTAACAATCCCCACAATCCTAAGCAGAAGATTATGCCATATGTAAGGAGATTAGCTGGGGATAAAAAAGATCAAAAGTTAGTTAACATCTCAGTCAGCTGATCACTAGACAATATAGGCACTTGAATAGTTTCTATGGTCTTAATCTGTCTAGTGAAGTCCAACATTAGATTCCAATAGGTAGAGTTATAGGGGCCTAGTAGCCATTCATGAAGGGCAAGCCTACTATAGTCTGTGGGTCTGGGTGTAATGCAAAGGACAGAGGACAAAAAGTGATGGTCACAGGAGGCTGTGGCTAACCTCCATAGATCCTGAACTTCAGAGTCCACAAGGTCAAGTTGTTGTTGTAAACTGAGGATCACCATATGAGTATAAGCATTGTGTTGTTGCTGGATGCTGAGGGCATCAGCCACTGAGGAAGACAGGTTGCTGAGCACATGAGTGCTGAACCTGGTTTGGGTGAGCAACAAAGCAGACACAGCAGTGCTCGCCATAGAGGTAATAAACAGCAGTATTAAGGCAGCAATGGCTGATGCGCCAAAGTCTCGATTTTGTAGAGTCTGAAGTTCATTGGCTGTGAGATGGGTAGGGAGGGCAGGTCTTCCCAGTTGGTAATGTTGACCGGTATCCATAGACTGGAGGGCCTGTGAACGATAGCCATGAAGGAGTACTGTTGGGTGCTGTTCCAGCAATTGGAGAGAAGGCACCAGTTAGTGTCAGAAGAGTTGAAACCTGAGGAAACAGAGAGCAATAATAGGAAGGGAAGGCTGACACAAGCAGCTGCAGAGGAGTTAACTACTCTGCTTGTGCTGATACTGAGGGTGGTTTCCTAACTCATCCCATTGTAGATATAGGTTACAGGTAACTAGTGTGGTTCTTGTGGTCCTCAGGAGTCATCATCGTCTGGAGGGTCCACCTCCTGGAAACCGCTCATCCAGAGTCAGCTGTTGTATCTCCACTGTGGGGGAGGGAGTGGTGGTGGGGTGTCTGGTGGTGGTGGCAGGCCTGACATCTCGAGCTGGTACTCAAATAGGGTGAGGAGCTGTTTCTGGAAAGACACAAGCAAATCCTCGACCTTGGGTTAGTAGGGGAGAAGCAGGTTGACATTGTTGATTAAGGGGGTCCATCCATCTCACAAGAAGTGGAGTGGGAGGGACAAGTAATGGGCCCCAATGTTTGTGAATAGCAGATAGCCCTTTTTTATCAAAAGCTAATAAATTTATAGTGATAAGGGCTTTAGTTAGTAGTTCATCTGGTGTGTTCCCAGGGCATAATTCCCCCTCCTTTTTTACTAAAAATTTTAAGTTAAGATTGGTACATTCGACAATGGCTTGTCCTTGGGGATTATAAGGGAGTCCATGATGCAGGGAAATGTTATATTTTGAACAGACATTTTTGAAGGACGCACTGGTGTAACAAGGACCATTATCAGTTTTTATATCCCAGGGCATAGGAAGAGCATAGCCTTTTTAAAGGCTCTAATAGCATGGGAGGCCTTTTCTCTAGTTATGGCGGTAGACATGGTGGCCCCAGAGTAAGTATCTGTGGTTACATGTATATAATTAAGCTTTCCAAAGGGAGAATAATGTGTGACACCCATTTGCCAATGAGCATTTGGGGTCAGTCCCCTAGGATTGACTCCTGGGAGGCGTTGGTCTGCAGTTGCAAATGAGCAGCTAATGCAGTCACCAGGGCATGTGTTCCCTGGGCATTTACTTCATGGCAGGCTAATATCCATCTATCTAAATCTTTATGTCTTATGAGGGCTATTAATGTTCAGCATGTGGGAGTAGCTCCTTCAAAGATAAGTTCCTTAGCTAATGCTTCTGCTCCCTCCATGTGTTGGACTTTGCGTTTATAGGATTCCATTATTTTAGAGGCAAAGGAGGCAAAGCCCTCCTTGGGGCCCTGGAGGAGCTTGTTAAGGGGGGGGGGAGTAGGCAAAACCACTTTGCAGCAGTTACATGTCCTCAGCACTGCTAGCCAAACTTGATCAAAATATTATGTACAGCAGGGGAGAAGTATTGTCCCTCTCCTACCAGGCAATCATAATCTAGAGGAACATTAGTTTGTCGATTTCTTAAGGCTTGTTGCTCAAATTCATCCCTATAGACAGCCAGCCAGTCAAGATGTTGACCGTTGGTAAAGATAGTACGAGCTAGTTGTGTCCAATCAGTAGGGATATTAAGATCCAAACTAATAGTCTCTAGTAATTGTTGGGCAAAAGGGCCCTGTAACCATCCTCTTTAACAGCCTCTGGCAAGCCTTTGAGCCTTGTATGATCATGAGGGTACCACTGCAACGGCCGCGGGGGGTTTGGGTTCAAATTAACAGGGAAGGTATTGGCCATCTCTTGTTGCCATAAATCCTAATTCTTTTCTGTATGATCTCTAGTTTGGCAAAAGTCTTTATAGTCCACCCCCACCCCATTGTTGGGAAGCTTGTTGTTGGTGTCCTTGAGCTTGGCAATATTGACATCAAGGTGACTGCTGTTCTAACGATCTACCACGAGGTGGCGCTGTAGGACAAGCTCCCCAGCTGGGAAGTGGCGGGAATATCTGTTCCTTTGTCTCAAGTGGAGAACAAAGGGCAGCTTCCCGCAGTGCCAATTTAGGTTTACTTTGCTCTTGTTTGAGCTCTTCCAGTGGGGGTACAGACCCCTTAAGGGGTGGAGGCGGGTCATCTTTATCCTTTTCCTCATCAAGGGCATCTTTTGGTTTAGTAGGGCTAGGCATTAAGGACAGATCTTTTCCTAGCTGTTGGGATAGAGAGTCACATTCTGGGGAGTCAAGAGCTCTTGGACCCCTGGAGCAGTCACCAGGAGCAGGAGCATCTCCAGGATGTTATCTTATGGTAGAGCTGCCCCAGTAAGGCAGGCATGGATGGTTAATAGTGGAGGCTGGAGGCCCAAAGGGAATACTAGGCAGTCATTTTGCTCTGCGGTTTGTACTCTTTTTATTAATAAAGTCCAGGTTTGAGAGGCCCAAAAGTTGGCAGTTTTTAGCCACGGGTGAAAGGGCAGCAATGGTTCTCAGTATTTGGCTAGTGCCCTATAGGAGATTTTACATTTTCTAGCCTGCAAAAGGGCAGCGAGAGCCCGTGCCTCTGGTGCTGCCCTTTGCTAAGCGCAGGGGCCCATGATGTGGGCGGGGGCCACTTACCTCACCACATTCCTGCAAAGAGTCCCTGTTAGGGCACCAGGTGTGCGGCCGCTCACCCCAGTGAGGAAGGACAACAGAGAAAGAAACTCCAGAGACAAAGCTGATGGCACAGGTCCGCTTTATTGTGGGAATTTCAGCCTTAACTATGCTAGTAAATGGGCAGGCACAGGGCAGTGAGGTAGCCCATGAGGGATGTCACCAGGGCAGGCAGCAGTCTGCAGGGTGTGTCCACTTGGCATACCAAGGGACTTACAGCCTGGAGTGTACTCCACAGGCCTTCCTCTGCTATGGCTGCAGGACAGACCTCTGGGCTGTGCACTCCCAAAGGATGTTTCTTGTTCCATTCTGCCAGTTTGTTTCTTTAAAATGGTGAAATGAGACCATTTACATTAATGGTTATAACTGATATATATTCCTTTATTTTTGACATGTTACCTTTCTGCTGTTGATTCTTTACCTTTCCACTCTGTTTAATTGTTCGCCTTGTTAAGTGGTTTTTTTCCCTGTGTCTATCCAGAATGCCTTTCAGTATTCTTTGCAGGGTTGGTTTGATGGTTATGAAGTTTTTCAGCTATTCTTTGTAGTGGAAGTATCTTATTTCTCCATCCACTTTGACGGACAGTTTTGCAGGGTACATCAGTCTGGGTTGGAAGTCATTTTCCTTTAGGGTCTGAAGTACTTCACTCCATGCTCTTCTTGACTTCATTGTTTGTGTTGAGAAGTCTGCTGTGATTCTGATAGGCTTTCCTTTATAGATAATCCATCTCTTCTCTCTAATAGCTTCTAATAGTTTGTTTTTATGTTGGATTTCAGGAATGTTGATTATTATATATCTGGGTGTAGTTTTATTTTGGTTATGTCTATTTGGAGTTCATATATATGCTTAACTGATCTGTATGTCAGTTTCCATTCTCACGTTTGGGAAAATTTCAGCTATTGCTTCTGTAAATAGCCTCTGGATATCATTTGTGTTGTCACCTTCTTTTTCATTTATACCTATTAGTCTTATGTTATTCTTCTTTTCATTGTCTTGCAGCTGTTTAATTGTTATTTCCTGATTTCTTGTTATTTTAAAAAGATTTTTCCTTTCCTGTTCACTAGCTGCAATCTTGTTTTTGAGGTCTGAAAGTCTATCTTCACTTTTGTTGAGGCAGTTTTGTCAACTTTTGATGGAATTTTTGATTTCCTGCATATCTCTTTGAATCTGCTTCATGCATTCTTTTTGTTTCTTATATTGTTCATTCAAGGTTTCCATCTTCTTGCACTGTTCCTCTAATTTTTTAACTATATCTTCTTTAGATGTGTTCAGCATTTCTTTAATTGCATTTATCATTTCTTCTTTTACCTGGGAGATTATTTCTGATCTGAGTTCTTTTATAGCTTCTTGGAGTTGTTTCTTTACTTCAATTGCTATCATTTCAGGTATTTCAGGTGTGTTACTTACCTTTTCTTCTATGTGCATGTTTCCTAGGCTTCCTTGGGATGGGCTGGAGGTTTGAGATTGCATTTTACTCTTTTGCTTTGTCATTCTCCTATATTTCCAGGCTCTGAGCAATATTCCAAGGCTTCCCTGTGCACTGGAAATCACCTTATATAGTTTCAGCTCATGATGCAGGATGCAGGCAGCTGTCTGCAGTCTGGTGCTTGCTGGGCATGGCCCAGTTAGGCCCTCTGAGACTTCCAGTGTGGCCTCTGGTGGTTTAGGAGGCAGGCAGGATCTTACCAGCTTGGAGTAATGTTCCAGGGCTTCCCTGTGCAATGGAAATCACCTCATGCAGGATACTGAATGCAGGCAGCTGTCCACACCCACTGGGTGTGGACCAGTTAGGCCCACAGGGACTTCTGGTATGGCCTCTGAGGATTTGGGAGGTGGGGCGGAGTCTTACCGGTTCAGACCCAAAGCTTTCGATTAATTCTTCTTAAGAACTTTTCCCCTTTTTGCACTCACAATGTCTATAATTAAACACCCATATAGCCTTGCTTCCTCCTTTTTGGATTATTTTCATATTATTTTAACAAAGTTTCCTCTTGTGATTTGCTTAAATGATAACATAATAAACAGCACTAATGCTCCTCTTCTAAGTATTTAAATTAATTAGTAAAATCTAGGTCAGAAATCCAAGACCATGTGGAGGAAATGTATTTAATTTTCCCATTATTACTCAAATTCTTTCAGTACAGTTCATTTCAAAGGGCTTTAACATCTACCTAGAACCCTTCCAATGGGGCATTGGAAATCTAAACCCTGTAGGAAGGTGGCTTTGAACCTTGCACTCTGAATGACCCTTCAACTGATAGGCACATGAATAAGACTTCCCAGATGTGGTTTTTGGAGGAATCATGGATTTCTTGAAGCCCATTCTTTCCAGTGGTCTCTGGGCCAAAACCAAACATCCCTGCTCAAGTCAGGTTCAGAAGCCAGGTAGAATTTTTGAAAAAGGGTGCAGATGAAAGATCAGAATACTGGAGCATTTGATGCACATAAAATGCACTACAAGGAGTTTTGATTATACTATGTCTGCCCTTAAAATGCTTAGTGACCTTCAGCAAACATAGACACTCTCCCAATTACTCTAGGCAACTGCTTTACTTCATAGTTATGATAAACTGAACTAATAGCATCACAAGGATCAAGGCTGTTTCTACTTTGTTTTCTGATGTATCTCTGCTGATTATCATATAATCAGATGAATTATTCATAGTCATTTTTTAAATTCTTTTTAAAAATGTGTAATTGCTATTGTAAAAAAGAGAGGAAAAGAAAGTGCTCTAAGGGATATAACTGCATGTGTGTTTGAGTGTGTAAAATAGATGACCATATTGCTGAATCTTTGTTGGATCTTTGAACAGAACTCTTTGTAGTCTGACTGTTTGAATGTTTACTATGTACCCTTTAACTTTGTAACTTCAACAACTACATCCAGGATGACAGTATGTAATTTATAAATTACTGATTTCTTAGTGGGGCTTTTTCTCATTCTCCTTTTTCTTTCTTTCTTTTAGAATTCTGTATTGTTGCTACCCTTTTTTCTGTTTTGTTTTTTTGCTCTTCTCTTTAAATAAAATGTTTAAAATATATAATTGTTATTGTAAAAAAAAGAGGAAATAGGAAGCGCTATAAAAGATATAGCTGCATGTATGTTTAGGTGTGTGGGATTGATGACCATATTTCTAGGTTCTTGTTGGATTATTGAACAGATCTGTTTGCACTCTCACTGCTTTAGTGTCTACTTTGTGTGCTTTAATTATGTAACCTGAATAACTATTTATAAAAGAATGATATGTAATTTGTCAACTAGTGATTTCTTACTGTTTATCTTCTTTTCTTGAAATTCTGTAATATTTCTACCTTTTTCCTATTTTTTATTCTCTTTAAATAAAAAAATAAATTCTATTTAAAGAGGAAAAAGCAAAACAGAAAAAAGGGTAGAAACAATACAGAATTTCAGAAAAAAAAATAAACAGTAAAAAATGACTAGTTGATAAATTACATATTGTCTTCTTAGACATAGTTGTTCAAGTTACAAAATTAAAGCATACAAAGTGGACATTCAAATAGTGAGGCTGCAGTTCTGTTCAATGATCCAATAAAAACTTAGCAACATGGCTATCAATCCTACACACTTAAACATACATACAGTTATATCCTTTAAAGCACTTTCTTTTCCTCCTTTTGCTTTTTAAGTCCATTACTTGTTTAGTTATATCATGTTTCAGCTTGCTCAGTACCTTACTGATCTGTTTTATTGTTGATATTTACTTTTTAATCACTTTATATAATTCTGTTGCTTTGTTTTTGAGTTTCTCCTCATCCATGTCCCCATAGATCATCTTTGGTGGAGTTGGGAGTTTTTTGGAGGTATTTTGTTACTTTGTTATCTTTTTTTAAAGGTAGCAAAATACAGCAGAACAAGACAGAACAAAGCGAACCGAGACAGTGCAGTGAAATAGGCACAGAACCTCAGAGAAGGTCACCAGGACAGCAGCAATAGGCACAATAGTGTGTCCAGTTCTGTTCACATGAGCTGTTCTTTCAATCAGGTAGAGCAAAATGGAAGGAAATATCAAACTTATAAAAACAGAATATTGAATAGAGCAGTACCATTAATCAGAATGGAGCAAAACAGTGATAAAAAAAATATTTGCCTTCAAAGAGATAGTAGAAGGAAATCCCCCTTACTTGCCACACTGCATGCATTCATCCTCCCAAAAGATACTCAGATCTCTGGCTCCCACTTGCTAATGGGGGGGGGGTGTGGATATGTATTTGATTCTTAGCCCGCATGCTGGCAGGCCCACAGGCACTTACCAGAGCAGTGAGCTGGCTGTTTGCTTTCCCACTGTCCCAAGTTCCAACATGCCACAGAACTCAGGAAACATCGATGGTTCTCACCCTGGAGTGGCCACGGCTTCCATAGTCATTTTTCAATGAATATTGACATGTATGTTAAGTGTGATCTGGATTATCTATATTTCTAAAAACAATTTCTTTTATTCAAATACTCATCCGTGAATCCCTACTGCTGAGTTTAGAAAGGAGCTGTGGTAGGAGCTGGTGGAAAGGGCATGATTAGCAAACTGGCATCTAGATATCCGGCAATGCAGCACACGTGTACTTGGCTCATGGTTGAACTGTGGGGTAAACAGACAGGAGACACATATTCTCATGAACCATGGAAGGAGTTTTGTCCCTTGCCATATTTTTTCTGCAGATTTTTGATCATAATTATTGATTTTTCTATTAGTCTATTTTTCCCTGAAGACAGAGTCCATACCTTAGCTATCATTCGTTTCTCAGGAAATGACAATACTGAGCAGTGTATACTTGAATTGAAATTCAAAGTGGTAGTTGAGAAAATACATTTTGATTTGGGAAAACCTAGGTTTGAGCCTTATGTATCTCTACAGGTCACTAGCAGTGTGACTTGGCACAATTTATGCATAACTATTCTTGCCCTCAATTATCACAGCATTGAAATATTCCTGGGTCATGTGTGTTTTCCTATGCTTATCACTGATAATTTTTTTATTTTAAAGAGAATAAAACAAAAGAGGACAGAATAAAGCAGATCAGAACAGAATAATGCAAGCAACACAGCACTGCACAACAAGACAATTGGATATCAACAGTAGCTACCATAATGTCTCTTTGAAATAGGTGAGCATAGCTTCACATACAACAATATCAAACATAACAAAATAAAATAAAACCACTCAAGAGAATGAAAGTATTACAAGGCATTCTGAACCAAATAACAGAAAATGAACAATAGCTACTATAATGTCTCATTTTCCATAAAAATTTGTTTATATTATTACACATATTAAAATCCAGGAAGACACAACATGACAGAACCAATGGTAATAGAAGAACAAAAGCATATTAAGACTTCAAAACAAGATGATATTAAATCAGCAATGGCTACCATAATGCGTTGTTTTCTTCAAAGTAGCTGATCATACCATCACACATAATAATATCAAACAAAACAGAATAAAACCATTCCAACCAATGAATGAAAACATTATAAAACTTCAAAACAATATAATGGGGAACCATGATTACCATAGAATCTTATGTACTTTTTCCATTTCTTACACTAGTGAGACTATATGGTATTTATCATATGAGTATGGTCTCAAGTTGCATCCATTTATTTATAAAAATCTCAATGTGATCATTCTTTATAGCTGAGTAATACTCCATTGTATAAAATTTTTTAATCACATTCCTCAGTTGATGGGCACTTAGGTTGTTTCTGAGATCTGGTTATTACAAATTGTGCTGCTATAAACATGGGTGCACATATATCACTGTGGTAAGATATTTTCAGTTCTTCTGGGAATATGGCTAGGAGTGGAATAGCTGGGTCAAATGGGACTTCCAATCCGAGCTTTTTGAGGACCTCCACAATGGTTGCACCAGTCTATAATCCCACCAAAAGTGCAGAAGAGTTCCTTTTTCCCACAGCCTCTGCAGCCTTTGTTGTTGGTAGTTGTGTTGATCCTGGCCATTCTTTCTGGAGTGAGATGGAATCTCAGTGTGGTTTTAATTTGCATTTCTCTAATGACCAATGATGATGAACATTTTTTCATGTATTTATTTGCCATTCATATTTCTTCATCTGAGAACTGTGTATTCATTTCAGATGCCCATTTTTGGACTGGGTCTTTGAATTTCAGAGGTCTGACTTATTTTAATTCTTTATACATTGTAGACAGAAGTCCTTTCTCTAAGGGACAGTTCATTAAGTTTTTTCCCAATTTGTGGGTTTTCTTTTCACTCTGCTGGAGATTTCTTTGGACATGCAAAAGCTCTTTCATAAGATGTGATCCCAGTTATTGATTCTGGGAAGTATATCCTGTGCAGTTTGGTTCTTGATCATGAATTCTCTACCTACCCTATGTCTTCAAGATTTCAATCTACTTTGTATTCTAATAGATTTAGTGTTTCTGTTTTAATATTTAGATATTTGATCCATTTATATTTTAGTTTAGTACATGGTGACAGGTATGGGTCTAGTTTTAGTTTTCGACATATGGATAGCCATTTTTTCCAGAACCATTTGTTAAAGAGACTATTGTTCTTCCAGTGAACATGATTGGCCCCTTTATCAAAGATAAGGTGGTTGAGTGTGTTCGTAGATGTGGTGGTATCTTAGTCTATTCCATTGATCTTCAGATCTGTTTTTATTCCAGTACCATGTTGATTTTAGTACTGTAGCTTTGTGGTATAACTTCAAGTCAGGGATTGTGATGCCTCCTGTCTTGCCTCTGCTGTTTAGAATTGCCTTTGCTATTCTAGGTCTCTTCTGGTTCCAGATGAATTTTAGGAGTGATTTCTCTAGACCTATGAGGTATATTAGTGGTATTTTCATTGGGATTGCATTGAATCTGTATAGCAATTTTGGGAGAATGGCCATTTTCACAATATTTATTCTTCCTATCCATAAACAAGGGACATCTTTGCATTTTCGGAGGTCCTCTTTGATTTTTTTTAGAGTATTATAATTTTTCCTGTATAGCTCTTTTACTTCTTTCACTAGATTAATTCCTAAGTATTTCTTTTTTTTTTTTGGATGCTAGTGTGAAGGGTGTGGCTTCTCTTATTTCTCTCTCAGTGATTTGTTGTTAATGTATAGGAATGCCATTAATTTTTGATTATTGACTTTGTATCCAACTACATTGCTGAATTTGTTTATTATATCTAGGAGTCTTTCAGTGGGGTTTAGGGGTCTTCTATGTAGCATATCATGTCATCTGCAAATAATGATAGTTTAATTCCTCTTTTCCTATCTTTGCTCCTTTTTTTGTCTTTTTTGTCTAATTGCTCTGGCTAGTATTTCCAGTACTATGTTGAATAGGAGCAGTGATAAGGGACATCCTTTGTCTTGTGCCTGAGTTCAAGGTAAAACCTTTCAGTTTTTGGATATTTAATATGACACTGGCTGTTGGTTTGTCATAGATGGCCTTTATCATATTCAGGTTGAGACCATATATTCCAATTCTCTGGAAGGTTCTTATCAGGAACAGGTGTTAGATCTTATCAAAAGCTTTTTCTGCATCTATAGAAATGATCATGTGATTCTTACTTTTGGCTCTATTGATATGGTGGATTATATTTATTGATTTACGTATGTTGAACAATCCCTGCATGCCTGGGATTAATGCCACTTGTTCATGGTGTATAATCTTGATGATTTGCTGCTGCATCCTGTTTGCCAATATTTTATTGAGAATTTTTGCATCTATGTTCTTTAGGGAGATTGGCCTGTTGTTCTCTTTGTTAGTTGGGTGTTTCTCGGGTTTTGGTACTAGAGTGATATTTGCTTCCAGGCATGACTTAGAGAGAATTGCTTTCCTTTCAATTTCATTGAGGAGTTTGAGGAGTGTCAGCATTAGGTTTTCTTTGTATTTCTTGTAGAATTCCTCAGTGAATCCATCTGGCCCTAGGCTCTTCTTTGTTGGTAGGGACTTAATTACATTTTCAATTTCATTGATAGAAATTGGGTTATTCAGCAGTTTTACATCTTCTTGATCCAGCTTTGGTTTTTCATATGTTGCTAGGAATCTGTCCATTTCTTCTGTATTATAGAACCAATGAGAATACAAGTTTTTGAAATAGGTGTTTATAATCTTCTGTATTTCCACAAAGTCGGTAGTGATTTCATCTTTTTCATTCAGTATTGTGTGAATTTGAGTCTTTTCTTTCCTTTTTTAAATTAGGTTGGCTAGGGGCTTGTCAATTTTATTTATTCTTTTCAAAGAACCAACTCTTTGATTCATTGATTCTTTGTATTGTTTTCATAGTCTCTATTGCATTAATATCTGCTCTGGTCCTTATAATTTCCTCTCTTTTTTGCTTTGAGTTTGGCTTGCTCTTCTTTTTCTAGATGTTTCAAGTGTAGTATCAGGTTGTTTATTTGTGTTTGTTCTGTTTTCCTAATGTGGGAGTTTAGTGCAATAAATTTTCCTCTGAGGACCGCTTTCATTGCATCCCACAGGTTCTGGTAAGTTGTATTTGTATTTTCATTTACTTGTAGATATTGTTTAATTTCTTTAATTTCCTCTGTGACCCACTGATTGCTCAACAGTGTATTATTCAATTTCCATGTGTTTGTGGGGTTTTTGCAGTTTCTTTTATCATTAATTTCTAGTTTTATGGCACTATGATCCGATAACATGCATGGGATAATTTCAATTCTTTTGCATTTACTTAAATATGTTCTGTGGACTAGTATATGGTCTATTTTAGATAATATCCCATGTACTGCTGAGAACAATGTTGTTGGGTGGAACGCTCTGAATATGTCTATCAAGTCCATTCATTCATAGGTGTGATTCAGTTCTGTTATTTCTTTGCTTATTTTTTGTCTAGTTGATCCATCCCTTTGTGTCAATGGCATGTTAAGGTCTCCTGTAATAATTATGTCATTGATTATTTGATTTTTCCTTTCCATTAATACTTACTTTGTGTATCTCTGTGATCTGGAATTTGGTGCATATATATTTAAGGTTGTTATCTCTTTCTCTTGAAGTTTTCTCCTAACTGGTATGTAGTGACCTTCTTTATCTCTTCAGACCATTCTTGGTTTGAAGTCCACATTGTCTGCAAACAGAATAGCTACCCCTCTTTTTTTGAGTTCCTGTTGCATGAAGTATTGTTTTCCATCCTTGGATCAATTTATGAATTTCCTTTTGGGTTAGATGGGTTTCTTGTAGACAAAATAAGGTTGGACATTGTTTCTTGATCCATTCTGCTAGTCTGTTTCTTTTAATTGGTGAATTGAGGCCATTTACAATAATGCTTATAACTGTTATATATATTTTTTATTGTTGGCATGTTATCTTTCTGCTGTTGTGTTTTTACCTTTCCATTCTGTTTAGTTGTGTGTCTTGCTTAGTGGTTTTTTTCCTATGTATCTAGAATGTCTTTCAGTATTCTTTGCAAGGTTGGTTTGGTATTCATGAAATTCTTCAGCTGTTCTTTGTCATGGGAGTATCTTATTTCTCCATCCATTTTGAAGGACAGTTTTTCAGGGTACATCAGTCTGGGTTGAAAGTCATTTTCCTTTAGGATCTGAGACACTTCACTCCATGCTCTTGACTTCTTTGTTTGTGTTGAGAAGTCTGCTCTGATTCTGACAGGTTTTCCTTTATAGGTGATGTGTCTTTTCTCTCTAACAACTTTTAATATCATTTTCTTATGTTAGATTTCTGGGGTGGTGATTATTATATGTCTGTATGTAGTTTTATTTTGATTATGGCTATTTGGAGTTCTATATGCTTCACTAATTTGTATGTCAGTTTCCATTCTCATGTTGGGGAAGTTTTCAGCTATTACTTCTGTAAATAGCCTCTTGATATCATTTGTGTTGTCCTCTTCTTTTTCATTTATACCTATTAATCTTATGTTGTTTTTCTTTGCTTCATCTTGCAACTGGTGAATTGTTATTTCCTGATTCCTTGTTATTTTTAAAAGATCTTTCCTTTCCTGTCTACTAGCTGCAATCTTATCTGCAAGGTTTGAAAGTCTATCTTCACTTTCATTGAGGTGGTTTTGGCATCTTTCAATAGAATGTTTAATTTCCTGTATATCTCTTTGAATCTGCTTTATATATTCTGTTTGTTTCTTATACTGTTCACTCAGGGATTCTGTCTGTTTGCTTTGTTCCTCTAATTTTTTAGCTGTGTCTTCTTTAGATGCATTCACTATTTTTCACTACTTTTATCATTTCTTCTTTTACCTGGGAGATTACTTCTGATTTGAGTTCCCCTTCATAGCTTCCCATACTTGCTTCTTTATTTCAATTGTTATCATTTCAGGTATTTCAGGTGGATGACTAGTATTTTCTTCTATGTTCATGGCTTCCAGAATTTCTTGGGATGGGCTAGAAGTTTGAGATTGCATTTTGCTCTTTCATTTTGTCATTTTCCTATATTTCTGTGTTTTGAGCAATGTTCCAAAACTTTCCCTGGACATGTTCGAAATCATCTCCTGTGCCCTCAGCTCCTCCTGGGACTCAGGTGGCCAAACTCTCCCCTGGCCAGTTCCAGGAAGCTGGAACTCCCCACATGGCACCGGCCTAGCTCCTTTCCTTGTGGGCCTAACTCCTTTCCTTGTGGGCCTAACTCCCCTGTCTCAGCAGCGCAGGCCTGGTCCCCTCCTTTTCTTGGTGGCCCTATTGTGGTCCCCTAGTTGAATAAAGCTCACTGGTTGTGGGCCACTCAAGCCCAGGAAACCTCTGCAAGCTAGGTCAGTGTCCTAGGCAGCTGAGCTGGCACCCAAGTGCTGGGAGTGATGTCTCAAACTCATCACTGATAATTTTATGGCTACACCTGGCTAAAATTCTGCAGGAAATGTTGGTAATTACCATTGTGCTGTGGACAGTCATGGTAAAATTTGTAATAATCTCAGAAATATGTTGTCTTCTACTTGGTCAAAAGAACAAACATACTTTGATCTCCCTGAAGGTGCTGTGTGTTGTGTGGCAGTGGGACAAAAAAGGAAATCTGTGTTCCCAAGACATCTTAAAAGGGTCTATATGATCAAAACTTCTTTACTGAAATAAGCTTTATATTTTGCATTGTGAATACTACTGTTGGTTTATAATGGAATAGCATTTCAAATATCAATTAAGATTATTTACATATTTTCTCCTTTTCTAATTGTTCATCATTTTTAAGATGAACTGTCTTCATTTTTTTGAACCAAAACAACTTCAGCAAACCATGCACAGGCACATGTGAGAATTTTAACTGCTGTGTATTAAGCCAGATACTTTAATAACTGCAAACATGTAAAACCATCTCATTCTGGCTATTATATTTTTTGGTTTAGACATAGTTATATAATGTGTTAATCTTTTATTTATGCTACCCTGTAATGGGTTTACCATTATCTTTAAAGAAGTAGGAAGTATTAAAATATTTAGGTTTATTTCTGATATGAAAACTATTGATACCTATAACTTACATTGAATAAAATCTTTTAGAGATATTCAGTAATACACAGTCCACCAAAAATAAGTACTTCAAGAAAAGAAACACATGTGATGTTTTTTCAACAGATACTGGGTCAATATATTTGAGGTCCAAAATTTGAGATCTTTTCATTATCATTATTTTACCATTTTTATTATGGACTACAATAATTTCGGAATACTCGCTCTTTTTAGGCTACTCTGTAGGTTAATTGTCAGTTTCTTTCTACATCAAGTTAGTAAATAAGACTCATATACCAAACTTTGTCTAGATTAATTGTATATTGAGTATGCCTGATGACTGATCTTTTCCATCTGCATTCCAGGATGATAACTGAGCCTTGTAACTGGTCACTTGGCACTAGAGCAGCACGTGAGATCCTGACATTCAGCAGCACATTCCAAAGGGACATTAATCCGTATAATGTCCCAGTGTTGTTATCTCTGGGAAGAGGGATAACAGAAGGCACTTTCACATTAAAATAATGTGGCAGAACCTGGATTTCAGTGGAAATTCAGTGGAAGTGCCTATCTATGATCATACAAATAAGTATTCTATTTACTTAACCGGAGGGAGAAAAAGGTCAGTAAATCACAGTATAAAAAGTTAAAATGATTGTTAATGTAAGCAAACCTTGGCTCAATTTTGCTTCATGAAATAGAATAAGGTTCTCTTATTTTATGATTACATTTAATGAAGAAAGCTGAAGTATCCCCAGAAATCTCTACCAAGAATTGACTTTCTATTTCAGTAAATAGGCAGTTAGATATATGTCTGACAGGTGTCTTCATTTTTGTGAGCTCTCTGTAGCTTTGGCTCTCTGCTTCCCCTCCTGCTATGTACCAGGAATAATTTTAATATTCAGAGCATGTCAACGTGCATAAAAATTTAAAATCATCAATATTTTTATGAATTTAAAGTGTTTTTATTTTATAATAGCTAGTGCAGGGTAAAGCTTCTTACTAGGAAAGTGTCATCTATCTATCTATCTATCTATCTATCTATCTATCATCTGTACACTTTTGTACTCATATATATACCACTCAACATATGATGCATTATATTTCACTCTCTTCTTTACAAGGAACTTTGGGAAATCTGTTTTCAAAATTAATGTCAAGAACGGTAACACGTTGCTTAAATCTTTGGTTTCTTTTTGTGTCATTGCACCCCAATATATGTACATATGGGCTGCTAGACATCTCCTAGTGATATGTGTGACCCACATAGAGCAAGGATTTTGATTGGGATTGGGATTGGGATTGGAGTGTGATAGAGGTTTAACTTTATCTCTACTTTATACTCAGGTTTTCCCCTTTACCATTTTTTGTTTCTGCAATCTGCCTGCAGATACATGGAAAGTGGGCTTAGTGTGCCTTATGCCTCACTCCAAGCCACCTTCTGTTCATTTTGTTTGGAAGCTCACTGGTATATATATCCATGTGCATGTGGTTGCTCTAATATTTATATATTTATGCTTTAAAAACTGTAGAACGAAGAGAGCTTGGGGAACAAGTGTCTCTTGCAATTTTCTTTCCCACCTGAAGTTTCCTGCATAAATATGGCAGTGACCCAGCCTGTGTTAAGCCCACGTGCCACCAGGGTGCTTTCACTGTGAAGACAGAGGGACATCAGGGCAGTCACAGCACAGGTGCAAGTGGAACTCCTTGGTAGGTAAAACTGTGTGTCTGAGGGGTGGAGGACCAAGCCAGCACATCATGGAATTTAGAGATTATGACAATGGTTTTAGCATGTATCTTTCAAAGTTCTTTCTCACATTTGTGATGTAATGAAGTCCTGTTGAACTGATAAAGGCAGACACAAAAACTGGACTTCTGGAGGGAGGTAACTATATTATTTCAAGCAGGCAGCAGTCAGCTGAGCTCAGAACTTGAATTTGCTGTCTCACGATCCCCAGCTTCCAGGAAAATGCTTTGTTAAAAAACAGCCTAGGAGACTGACAGCCTTGATGTAGGGAAGTGACAAAATGTCACTGTAATCTTCTTTCTTTATTGTACAAACATTTCATTTGACAAAATGCTAGCATCAATATTTGTTTAAGTAAAAAGAAAATGTACCTCTGTTGATTCTGCAATTCTAGTGGAAAGAAATGGTCTCATTATACATAGTTATTTTTTTCCTAGCTCAATTTTAAGGCTGTATTCTAACAGAATTGCTAAGACTAACTTGTCTTTTTTTTTAAAGCAAAAAATATTTTTATCATTGGTATTTACCAGCAGAACTTTTCCATCCCTGTCCATGTAGAGCTCTGGCGGTCCTAGATTGAGCCTTACTTTGAATGAAGTGTGTTGCAATAAGAGTCTTTGAAGACCAAACTCCTCCCCACTGCTGGCCACAGCCTGCTCCCGCTTCCTCCTTCATGGGAAGGAGGACACTGAGGTTGGGTCCCATCTCTTCCTGGTTTAGTTTACCATTGCTGGTATAGCAAAGCCCTGTCAAATCAGTCACTTGAACGCATACTACAATTTTTTTCTTTGGAGACTTGGGGATCAGAAATCCAGTGGGAGTGGCACTGAACCAAAATTAAGGTGCATGAGATTTGTTTTTCTTCACCATTATTTTAAAATTATTTTTTACAATAGCCATTTTAACTGGAGTGAAGTGAAGTCAGCACACCAAAGACACTATTTCCACTTTTATTGTGGCCCCATTCACTATGGCTAAGGTAAAGGATCAACCTAGGTACCATCAATAGATCAATGTATAAAGAAAATATGGAATATATACATAGTGGAACACCAGCGAAAAATAATAAAATGATGTAAATTTTCAACAAAATAAACAAAACTAGAGGACATTATGTTAAATGAAATCATCCAAATACAAAAACACAAATACTGAAAATTTTCTCTCATATATGGGGGTTAAAAACAAATTACCCTGAATGTAAAGCAGTGATTTGAAGAGGTTAAGAAACACAGATTGTACAGAGGGAGACTGCATTTGAATAGCACACATTTTAGGCATATGCTGAAACATTACACAAAGTTTGGTTAATATATGCATTTAATTGATACTCATTTAAATCAGAATAAATACTAAGAGAGAAAAAAGGCAAAAGATCTCAAGTGAGTAGATCCCTGAATAAGTATGATAAACAGGGAAAAGCTATACATCTTATAATGGTGTAGATTAAGGATAACTCTTGCCAATAAATCTACTTTAATTCAGTTAGCTTTTAATGAATTTGCTCCGCCTGCCCTACTTCAATGAAGGAGGCTGTGTTGCCAGTCCTCCCGCATTCAGGGTTACTGTTTTAGAGTAACCAAACCTAGTGAGGTGTGTGCTTGACTGGCTGCAGACAGACTGTGCCATTCGCCTCTATGTTTTGTGTAAGAGAGTACAAATCATGGAGTGTTACCAGGGTGAGATCTTCTGATACTTGGGCGTGGATGTTTCCATTCTGAGTTTTCCCCTGCATGTAAAGTTTCTGTGCAATCTCACTCATTCTGCCTCTACTTGGGCATCTATTTCTGTGCTCATGGTCATTTACATCTTCCTGCCTGCCTCACATCACTGACTTACTGTTGCTAGGATCTTCTAATTTTTTTGCCTGTGGAGAGAGGGGACAATGCTCTTTTATTGGAAGTCCACAGTGGATGTAGTGTTGCAGCAAGCCAGCCAAGATAGCCAGCAACTGTAGAGGAGAGATTACTAACACAGCCCTTGTAAAGAATTCCTTTGTTGCCCTGGAAGAGTAAACCACCAAAAATGTTACATTGTTGTCAAATTTTGCCATCAACTGCTTTAATTTCAGAAGTCCTTTGTATTTAAAGTGTGTTAGACTCAGACTTAATAGTTCTTTGGCCAGCTTTATTTCCAGAATAGTTTTCATTTAGGTCAAGAGATCATGATTTCTAAATCAAATAACAGGAAAAGCTAAAGTTATCTTTCCCAGAAGTTGTTTCTGAATTGTGCCTATAACTGTCTTCAAATGTTAAAATATAAAGAATAAAAAACTTTAAAAAGCAAACACAAGTCTCCATTTCATAAAAATGGAGGAGAAATTAAACTGATAGGTCCACAGCTATGCAGGCTAGATATTTGACTTCAAAGCCCTGATGGGGCTGCTTCTTTTATGGTCTTTCTCTTTGACTCTCAGATGGCTGCCTGCAGGGGTCCTGCTTTCCCTTTTCTCTGTGGTTTCACACCCTGAGTCACACTTTGTATCTTTGAATTCTTCTTGGCAAACAGGCCAGTTGGGTGGGGTTAGGCCCACAACTGCTGCTTTTAGCTTAATTACTTCTCCCCAGGCCTGACCCCCACCTACAGTCACAGGTCCTGGAGTCCAGGTTTTGGTGCAAGCGTTGTGGTGAGACCCAATTCAGCTTTAACACCAGGGAAGCACAGGACCTGTCCAGTAAAGGAGTCAGAGAAGGCCATTCTGGGAAGAGAGAAAGCACGCATCACTGAAAAAATTATAGTAAGCTCTCAATAGCACAGTTTAGAGAAATTCCATTACCAAACACTTTTGATAATTATATTGTGACATAGAGCCATTAAAATTGTCAACTTTTAATAAGATCCTGCTCATTCGATCGTATCCTAGTTAGTGTATTATGCATCTCCATACTCCACGCAAACTCTTAATTATGTCCTTGGAGGCAGAGGTACATATTTCTGGGTTCTGTGTGGAAGAGGTCTCAAAGGGCTGTTGAGGAAACGTATATATTGTGTCCCCCAAGCTGTACAGCAAAATACCACAAAGGATGGACAGCGCCACTTCCCAGAACTGGTGTTGTTGACCAGAGTTACATCAGAGACCGAGGACAGCCAAGTGTTTGGCCTTGCTGTGCCTGCAGCTGGAAGGGGAATGCAGTGTGGCGTGGCTGTCAGGTGATCGTTGTCATGACAACACCAGAAATGCACACACACACACACACACACACACAGATTCTATCCAGTGGTATATTTTTTCCTAATGCACATTTGAAATTCAGTCTGATATTTGCGCTGAAAGATCATATACTCAGTAACAGTGAAAAGAAACCGAGGGCAAAGAACTGAGTTCCGATCTGTCTGTTCATGTTACTACCCCACACTGTGTTCCCTCCTTGGAACTCCTCTTTAGATGCCAGAGAAACACATCCTTTGCAGAGATGCTCCTGGGCACAGTGCTCCCCATGTGCAGTGGTTTAACATGCATGGTTGGGGCATTGTCTGTGCCTTTTATCTCACACTCATATATAATCAATAGTTTACTATAAACTCCAGGTGGATGTGAGGTCTCAGGAGTGAGTCTTACCTTTTATGTTTTCATTCTTCTTATTGCAGTACTATGTACTATGCCAGGAAAGTGCACTTTGCTTTTCCAGGAATTTTAAGTGATGTGAGAAGTAGACACTACATCAGGAAAAACAGGTCCAAGATACACAGGTAATTAATTAGATATTCTCTCAATATGTACCAGGCACTACTACCTTGCTAGGGATTCATTGTGATGCTGGAATACAGCAGTAAATAAACAGATTTTCTTCTCTTGTGGATGATGTGTTCTGGTAGGGAGAAACAGGCATTAAATATGAAAAATAAGAGTTAGCATATGAGGGAAATTAGGATGCAAGAGCTAGAAATGGAGCATAACAGCACAGGATCTGTGTAGAGTCAGAAGGGTACGGATTATTGGTGAGAAGTGGGCATGGAATCTTTTAAAATATAAGTGATTATTATGAGCCCTAGCAAGTGACATATGAAAGGACCTAGAGGAGATGAAATATGCAACTTTCTGGAGAACAGTGCTTCAGGGAGAAGGAATAGACTGCTTAAAAGACAGACGCATATTTGAGAAGGTGGGAAAATCACCAATACAGGAGCAGAATGAAGGACCAAGAAAGCAGGCTGAGTTTTAGGAGATAATGTGTTTTAGAGAGAGCTCAGCTGTGGATAATTGCAAGATGTGTGTGTGTGTGTGTGTGTGTGTGTGTGTGTGTGTGTGTGTGTGTGTGTGTGTGTTAAATTAGGCATCTTTAAAAGATTGTAAGTACAGGAGTTGCAGTGCCTCATCGATTTACTGGACCATACTGGCTACTCTATGCAACATGTACCAGAAGCCATGAGCGTGTAGACCAGTTACACAGTGATGGCACTCCTCTTGGTGACCATGGCAGTGGTTTGAGCCACAGTGATAGCCGTAGAGGTAATGAGTGTGGTAAAGCTGAAGGAAGGGGCATCATGGTTTTGATTCTGGGAGAATGAAAAGTATATAGTAGAGAATGGGTATAAATTCATTCTAAATTTTTGAATTCAGAAAAAAGGCCAGGGTTCCATTAGCTGATATGGAGAAGGAATATATAGATCAAATTTGAAAGTGAAGATTAACAATTTAGCTCCAAGAATATGACATTTAAATACTTATATCTGTCCTTAATCTCTTACTAGCATTGCTAGCACTGGAAATAAAGAGAAACATCTCCCTCCAGTCTTGGAACACCTCACTGCTTCTCCTTTCTTCAGAAATAAATGTGGCAATTCCTAGAAGTCACTGTGTAACAGAAAATGCCCCCACCCTGCCAGTCTGTTGGTTGCCCAGGTGACAGTGCTGTCACAAGTTCCTGTTACCTCTGTCACCTAGAAAAGGCTGATGCATAGCTGGGCATTATGATGCATATTGTAAGAACCAATTAATAACCATCAAATACTCTGCTTCTGTACTTCCTGCTTACTTATCCCATAGAAGCCCCAAACTACCAAGGATCAGGGCCTGATATTTTGGGATGGTCTGTATGAGTGCCCATCAAGGTAAAATAAATCTGCCTCCAAATCCGGAGTGCTGTTTTGGTGTTTCTGCTTGCCATTGCACCAGAGAATTCTGAATCCCCAAGTCATCCTGAGACACTTGTCAAAACCATGTAATTCCTCTTTTACCTGCTGTAATAAAGGTCGAATCCAGTGACCCCCATGTTCTGGCTGTGTACACCACAGGCTTCCTTCTACATCACACACATTCCTCTGTAACTATCTCTTCATTAAATTTATTCAAGTTAAACTGACCCATATGGGGCCATATGTTACTTACCAAATGGATAACCAGTGTTAACCATGGAACTGGCCTGAGGACAGAAACACACAAGTGGAATACATTTTTTTACATATTCTAAGATGAGATGAAGGAATCTGTAGTAGGAAGAAATGAGACCACACGGCCATAGGTGCTATCCAGTTTAAACTATAACTCAAGGTAATGTAGTGCACAGGAACAGTAGATGCCAAGGCACTGATAAATAAATTTTCTGGCACAGAAACATATATTTAGAGATTATAAATCCATGTGTCATGCTGGCTTATAATGAAATTTAAAGTTTTCAAACTGGATAAAAAAAAAAGCAGCCAGAAATCATGAATTGCAAATTTGCAAGCATCATCTCCTGTGATTTTGAGAAAATGTCACTGCAAACCAGTCTCATGGCCTGAAAGCTAATACTGCAGAATTATAGTGAAAGTAAATGTTTAATAGGAAGATGAGGATACTCACAGGAGAACAAGGGAATGATCATAAGATATAGAGAGAAGGGGACTTGGGCAGAAAATGAAGTTGGAGAATTCTGAACCCCAAGTCATCCTGAGTCCCTTGTCAAAACTAAATAATTCCTCTTTTTCCCACCATACTAAAGATTGAGTCCAGTGACCCACACATACTATGTAAGCACTCTAGCACTAATCTGCATCCTGGTCCAGATCCTCCCTCCTGTCTGAGGAAGTGAACAGGTCTCTAAGCCTGATCCTTCACTGGCTACACCTGGGCAGTTTTCTCATCTGCTGGTGGAGTTCTTAATGTCCACTCCCAGAGCTTCACAGTGCTTCTGGATTCCGGAAGCAATTTCAAAATCAACATAGTCTCTAGGGTCCTGGTAAAAATGACAGGCCCTCCTCAGTCTGTTCTTGGTAAATTTGTGGGAACATATATAGGAATGTATTCTTATAGATGGGTTCAGGAGAATGGAAGAATAAGTCTTATATGACCAAATTCATCCACCGTTTTCCCATCACCAAGGATTTGGTATTTAATATGATAGTTCAAATCCTGGGAAAATGACAAGAATTTTCTGAACTGCTTAATTAAATATTGAACTCAAAGAGGCTAGTCCTCATCTTAGCATTGAAACAGCAAACCAAATTATGAGATTATTGAAGAAGCCCGAAGTAGCTAGAAGGCAGAGACACTGCCTAGCATTCACCTTGTGTGGAATATGCTCTCTCCATACCAGAACAGTGCCTCTCCTATCCTCTCATCTACTCATCTGCAGGAACAATCATTCTCCATAGACATAAGAAAACTTATTGCCATGGGTGTCCTCAGTGTGTTTGGAGAGATCTAAAGAGGCTCCAGCAGTTGACCACAGAGGGTGATGAGGAAAGATGCACTGAAAGGAGAATCCCAGAGAAATGTAAATTGGACATCAGGAGATAACTGAGAGACAGGAAGGAAGATTCTACTCACATATCCCAGGAAGTACAGGTGGTGATTGTGGTTTCTTATTTATTTATTTACTTCTGGTATAGAAATAGGTGACAACATTTAAACGATTAGGATGCTCCTCAGTAAGTAAGTGAATGAAAAGCCAACCCAGGCATTGCCTTTCTTGTAAAGAAGTATTTTGTTTGTACATGGATGAAAACTTGCTTAAGTTTTTTAGACAAGAAGTACAATTTCCTTTAAATTTTTCTAATGTAAACTAGATTATAGCACTAAAAACAAGAACTGAGAATATGATATAGTCCCACTATAGTCACATTAATCTTTTTTCTGTGCTTTTGGTATCATATCCAAAAAAGTGATGACCAAGAACAATCAATGCTAAAAAAGTCCACCTTCCATTTTTATAACTTCGGATCATACATATTCTCTCTCTCTCTCTCTCTCTCTCTCTCTCTCTCTCTCTCTCTCTCTCTAAATATATATATTTGAAATATTACATATATATGATATATATGTATGTAATATTTGAAGTTAAGTTACTCCATGCCATCATTTATTTTTTTACCAGTTTTATAACTTCAGGTCTTACCTTTATGTCAATAATCTATCTGGAGTTAATTTTGTGTATGGTGTGGGAGGAAGATGCATTCTGTTTCACATCTATCCTGCTTTTTCAACACCATTTATTGGCTGACATGCTTTACATAGATCTTGAGAACATTAATGTGGTATAATTTAAACTCTGTACTCTTTTACTAAAATCTCTCCATTTCCCCTCAGTCATCCCAATTCGCAAACCACTGTGTGTAAGTCATTCTTTACATGATTTTATTGTTTTGACTCTACTTATGATTGAGATCATGAAGTATTGTCTTTCTGTGCCTGGATTATATACCAGAGAATAATGACTTCCAAACCATCTATGTTGAGCAAAATGGCATGATTCACTTTCCTTAGGACTGAATTGTGTAAATAAAATTGTGTTTGGCTGGGGATATCGCTCAGCAGCATAGCGCCTGCCTGGCAAGCATGAGGTTGTGAGTTTGTTTACAGGTACCAAAAAAATTGTCTTACTCACTTACCTATTGACAGAAACTTAGGATAGTCTATATTTTAGCTCTTATGATTAATTCTGTAATGAACATAAGATTACAGGCACATTTGTGAAATATTGATTTCATTGACATTGTATGTATAGCTGGAATCGAATTGCTGGAACACACAGCACAGAGTAGTCCTGCTGTTAACTTTTAAAAATTAATGTAGATACTTCACACTGTTTCGTGCAGTAGCTCTACTAGTTTACATTTCCAACAACAGGTACAATACCTCTCTTTGCTCCACACTCTGATCAACACTCAGTGCCAATTTTTATAATATACATATGATCACATATGTTGTAAAATCTCATTTTGTTTTTTATTTGATTTTCCCTATGTATTAGTGAAGAGCATTTCTAATAGACCCATTGATCATTTATACATCTTATTTTGAGGAATGTCTATTGAAAGATGTTACTCTTTTTTTATTCAAGTTATTTATTACAAATGAGTTTTTATCCTATAAGTTGAATGAGTTGCACATCTTGGGTTTCCTTTTAGGTTTCCAGAACTTTCTCTTAAATGTAACTTTTTATTTTCATTTTTTGTTAGTATATGTTTTGAGTATACAATGATGGCATGATGATATTAACATCATATCAGATATAACTTTCCCAAACAGTCTCTCCCATTCCTTAGCTTATCTTTGCATGAGTTGTGCATCAGCTGAGAACAGTCTCTAATGTTACTGGCATTCTAAGAAAGTTAAATGATAGATATAGTTTTAATTTGCCCCTGATAATTGTCAAGTTGCTTGTATTTATAACCTATAAATAGGAATCATATACCTGATAATGAAATCATTGATAATATTCAATGGGTTCAATGACTTGCTTTTTTAAAATTTTTTTTATTTTAATTTTTTTATTTAAAGAAAAAAAATGAAACAGAAAGAGGGTAGAAATAATACAAAATTTCAAAAAAAAAACCAGTAAGAAATCACTAGTTGACAATTACATATTTTCCTCCTAGAAGTAGTTGTTCAAGTTATGAAAGTAAAGCACACAAAGTAGACATTTAAACAGTGAGACTGTAATCAGCTCTGTTCATCTATCTTACAAAAACTTAGTAATATGGTCATTAATCCTACACACTCAAACATACATGCAGTTATATCCTTTAGAATACTTTCCTTTCCTCTCTTTTTTTTTTACAATAACTATAATTAATTCTCATAAACTGTTAAGAAGTTCTACACATGTATAAGTCTCTACATGCATACCTAGCCTTTCTGTATTAGAGGGAAGTACAAACTAAAACACATCAACAATAGAAATTTCTAGAGAAACATGAAATGAAAAGGGCATATAAAACCACAGTACTAGGTGATCTATGGTAGTCACCATGATGTCTCCTGTTATTTTCAATAAAATTGTCTATATCATCAAGCATAGTATAATTAAACTTAGCAGTATATAGCACTATTAATAAAAACTAAACATTTGAGACATTATAGGACTTCAAAGTAAGTTAATAATCAAACCAGAATGGGTATCCTATTGAATCCTGTCATCCCCAGAAAAGTTACCCCTACTCCCAGACTTGACACCCTCAAGCATACCAGATTTGAATAAAATCAGTCAAGACAAAACAGTGATATAGCCAATCTTCTCTGCCTCATCTCTGCTATGCTATTTTTCTGTCATTGTTGTTTACTTTTCTCCTTCATTCCATTGTCTACCCCTTTCATTGAGGCCTTTCTGCCTTTGTTCCTGGAATCCTGGTGATTTTCTTCTCCTTCATTATTCTTTGCAGGGTTGGATTGGTGGTCATGAACTCCCCCAGTTCCTCTTTGTCATGGAAATATCTTGTGTCTCCATTAATTTTGAGAGACAGTTTTGAAGGGTACATCAGTCTGGGTTGGAGGTTATTTTCTTTCAGGGTTTGGAATATTTCACTCCAAGCTCTTCTTGATTTGATAGTTTGTGATTTTGATGAGTTTTCTTTTATAGGTAATCTGTTTCTTTTCTCTGACTGCTTTTAATGTTCTGTTCTTGTTATGGATTTCTGGGATCCTGACTATTATATGTCTGTGTGTAGATCTGTTTTGGTTGTAGCTGGATGAAGTTCTGTATGCCTCACATATCTGAACATCACTTCCTATACTTGGGAAATTTTCCTTATTTATTTCTGTGAGTAGCCTTTTCATTTCATTTGTATTTGTCCCTGCTTCTTCATTCACATTTTTTATTCTTAAGTTATAAATCCTGTCTTCTAGCCTTTGTATCATTACTTTCTGGTTCCTTGTTATTTTTAAGAGATCCTTCCTTTCACAATCATACATTGCAAATCTATCTTCAAGTTTTGAGAGTCTGTCTTTAGTTTCTGTTAAGAAGTTTTGCCCACTTTCAATGGAGTTTTTAATTTCCTGATATTCTCTTTGGATCTGTTTCATGTATTCTAGATTTTGTTTATGTTCTTCATCAAAGGCTTCTTTCCTTGGTCTGGGTTCCTCCATTCTTCCATTTGTGTCTTGTTGAAGAGTACCCAGCATTTCTTTTATTAATCTTTTTATATCTTGCTTCACCTGAGTTAGAATTTCAGATTTAAATTTGTCAATGAGATCACAGAAGTATTTCTTTCTTTCCAATGAGGCCATGTCTGATATTGCATGTTTGCTGCCCTCAATCTCCTCTGTATTTACCTCTCCTGGGCTTATTTTCCCTGGGTTGGCAGTTGGAGGCTTTTTGTTGTTTCTCTATCTTGTCATGTTTCTGGTTTCTTCAGACAGGTGAATGGTGGAGGTCTCCGGACCTTTACATATTGCTTACAGTCCCTCTGCAGCTTACTGGTTAGGGCAGTGCTGCACTTTCTTGTTTGTTGTTGATCTGTGAGGTGCACACAGGGGTGGTGTGGGCTGCCTCCCCCAAGCCAGTCTACCAGTGAGTGTCTGCAGCACATTAGTCTGTTCCCTGTGGATGTCACTGGTTTGGAACAGCCTCGTCCCTGGCTATTGGGTCCTGACCAGGGCATGGCCCAGCCCAAGCAGAACCCACCAATCCACTTTGGACCAGGAGCTGCTGACTGAAGCTGCCTCAGCTGGTGATTCAAGCCTGTCCTGCCCAAATCCAATATATTGTCTAGCCGGGAATCTCACTCTGGGGAATCCAGCTCCCAGCACTCACCAAAGTCCGTGCAGCTCAGCTTGCCATCTCCACTCCCCGTTGTGGCACCTTCGCCCACCAAGGGTCTCAAGCTCACCAACCCCTGCTGTCAGAGGGGCTGTGACCTAAGCTTGATTGTAAGTCACCCAATGCTAAGACGTGCCCAACACAGCTACTGGAGTGTGCCCAGCTCCAGCCCTCCATCCATGCTTCTTCTTTTTTATTTTATTTTTATTTTTCCTCAGTTTCTTTCTGGGTAACAAGAATTCCTCTCCTTTTGTCTGGTTTTCTCCATGGTGTCAGATTCTAGCATCTGAGTTGTTTTTTCTCAGAGAGGCTTTCTATCGTGCTACCTATCAATCGGCCATCTTGGATCTCTGACTTGCTTTTCTTTATGTAGTGTTTAGGTGAGAAAAGCATGAATACAAACTTAAAACCTTCAATTTTAAAGATAATTCTCTGCTTGGCAGGAGAGAAAGAGGAGTTAAGAGTCCTTCCCTTTTTCTTGCTTCCAGATTCTTGAGATGGCCATGTAGAGTGTGCTGTGGACACACACCCTGAGACAGAAGGGACATGATCCTGGGTTCTCTGAAGACCTGCATCTTGGGACACCCATGGGATGGGCAGTGGCACTGAGGAGTGAACCCAGGGCCAGGCTGGATTTCAGTCTCTCAGGTGCTGTGGGAGGTGCTCATGCTGTACAGGCACCTAACCCCACTCTGTGCTGCTTTCCAGAGCCCACAGGTCCTACCTGCATGAAATCCTGAGACCAGTTGCCCCTTGTTGACTATATGTAAGTAATAAATCCAGTCCATGTAACTTTCTGCACACACATTTGTGTTCAAGTGTGTGTGTGTGTGCGCGTGCTTGAGCGCATGTGCACTGCAGCTCACTGAAATCACAAAAACTCTAATAAACTTGTTTCAAAAAAACTGGATCTGGAAAGAAATGTCCTTTTTTTCTGATTCTCATTTCACTTTTTGCTGTGAGCTGAAATATCATATTTTCTTGACAACAGATGCAGGAGAGAATATACACATTGCTCATGGTCAGTGAAGTTCCAGAAAATAAGTATTTCCCTTCCACAATTCAAGAACCAAAGGAAAAGGAAAAAAAGAGAGAATAGAAGGAAAAATCCAAACAAAGCTTTCATAAATAATACAGGGATCAGGATTGAAGGGAGGTGAGGGGAACAGGGGAAACAGGAAGAACCAAGATATATTATGTACAGGTATAAATTACCTAGGATGAGTATGATCATTATATACTTCAAAAGTATCAATGCAATTAATTAAAAAGGAATCAAGGGAAAATATAACAATTGTATAGACTAGATAGAAACAGAGATGAAGATGGAAAAAAGAGAAATAGAAAAGATTTCAAAAATTTCTCCATTCACTGAACTTTGCAGTAATCATCTTTATTGACTGAAATAATTGCTCATAAAACTGACATTTAATGACTGCATTTCCTTCTTCAGTTTTGCATATGAATGAATTAAAATATATAGTGTATTACATTGTGATGTGTCCTATTTTCTTACTGTAAGCACTTTCTTACATAGAGAACATACTGGTCCCTGATCCACCTGTTTTTCTTTGCTAAACCTGCCACAAAAATACCATACCTTGAATAGGTTAAAGAACAGGGATTTATTTCTTTGCAGCTCTGGAGGTTTGATGTTGAAGTTTAATGTGTGCAAGGCTGGTTATACATCTGGCCTCTCTCCTGGACTCACAGATACCTATGGTCTTGTCACTTCATTGCATCATCTTTTGCATCACATTCCTACTTATTTGATGATGCTTTCTTGGCCTGAATGCTCACCCATTTTGTAAGGAACCTAGCATATTTTACTTGGTTCCACTTTCACCAACTCATTTTAATAACGTAGTCACCCTTTTAAGGGTTCTGTCTCTGAAGACAATTGCATTTAGAAGAGTTAGAAGTGACAACCTCAGAATCAGTTTGGGATGATTGTAATTCAACCCATGAGAACAAAGACAGATAGGAATTTCCTAACAGATAAAAGGAAGATCTGTTGCCTGGAGGGAAAGGAGAGTAAGAGAGGTAGAGAAAAAGGGAAAAGGAGTAGGAGAGGGAGAAGGAAATGCACCCAAAGATAAATATGTCCTGAGAATTTACAACTCCTTATTTTAGGTTGGATCCCAGTCAACAGAGGAGAGCAGCCCTCCTGGCCTGGCTCATAGGTGTTTTGGGGGTGCTATGGGGGGTGAGGAAACACTGACCTATCACCTTATTTCACAGGCTATGCATCTGCACCTCAGTTTGACCAATTTACATTGCTTAAAACCAATTAAAGGGGTAAGGAAAAGTCCTAGACAGCTCTGTACACATGAGTACATGGAAACAGGGCCAGAGTTAGACAAAATGGAGATAATTGCTCTTTTTTCAAGGAGAGTCCTCCAAGTGCTCCTCCACATGTGTCATGAAAATTACTATTTGCAAAACCTTAAGCAAATTTTAACCAATCTGCTCATTTCATATTGTTTGCTTACCCAACAAAAAATTCTTAAAAAGCATCAAGGTCAAAGGTATGGAGGAAAACAATGCAATTCATGTTGCCTCTTTCCAAGATGTCAATGAAAATAAAGTGAATAAATTTTGGTAAAATTTACTACTGCAAAGAGGCAACTATCATATTACAGAATTTAAAATAACACCATATTATAGACTATAAAGAGGATATATCACAAGAAAATAAAAATGATGATGATGAAAGAATGATTTGCTAGAGATTTTTTGATTACAAATATACCTTGTCAAAACTCTTTGGAATACAGAAATGCATACAAACATCTACACTTCAGAAACTGATACACCAAGTGAAGTGTACCAGATGACCTTCATGCCTGTGATCTGATGGCCTGCATATCCTTCTGGAAGGCTTATTTGACATTTTTGTTTCTCAAACTGTAGATGAGGGGTTGAGTAGCAGGTTGACCACAGTGTAGAACAGGGCAACCACTTTGTCTCCTCTCCAGGAAGTAGCTGAAGCTCATCCTTGAGTACACAAAGAGCAGGAATCCATAGAAAAGGGTGATGGGGACCATGTGAGAGGCACAGGTGGAGAAAGCTTTGCACCTCCCTGAGGCTGAGTGGATCCTCAGGAGAGCCAGGAGGATGTGGAGATAGGAGGTGAGGATAATGAGCAGGCAGGAGAGGACTGTGAACCCCACCAGACTGGACAGAATTCTCACATAGACCCGGGTGTCAGTGCAAGACATTTTTACCGGTGGCAGCACATCACATACTAAGTGATCAATGATGCTTTCACCACAGAAATGCCAGCTGTTAAGTGTTGGCTGTGTGGGCAATGGTGTTCAGAATCCTGCCTATATAGGAGCCAGTGACAAACCTGGTGCAAAGAGAGGAGGACATGGTGCCCGAGTACAGCAGTGTGCTTCAGATCGCCACACAGTAGTCATAGGCCATGGCGGCCAGCAGGTAGCACTCAGTGTAGGCAGCACGGCAGGAGAAGAACTGCACCCAATATCCAGCCAAGGAACAGCACTTATCTTCAGAAATACAACTGGCCAGGATTTAGGGGGTATACATGGAAGTTTACCAGAAGTCCAAGAAAGACAGGCTACCAATGAAAAAGTACATAGGTATGTATAGCCGGGAGTCAATCTGGATTAAGATAACCAGGGTCAGGTTCCCTGACATGGTTGCCAAATAGTGCATGAAGATATTCCAAAGATGATCAGCTGTCAGCAGGGGTCTGTTGAGATGTCAAGCAAGATGAACTTGGTCAGGATGATGCGATTTCCCACTTCCATGTCTCCAAAGGTAAATTCATGATTTTTGGGTGGAGGAGAAGACAAGAATGTAGTGATACTTGCTATGAAGACAAATCAACAGTGTATCATCAGCTAACAGTTATGAGCAGGTATATAGATGCATTCCTTACTGGCCAGAATTACAGGACTTAAGTCTATAACTTTGGGAGACCATTGGAGTTGGAATCAGAAGCTTTTGATTTTACTTTTGAACAGAAGCTATCATGAGATAGTGGTTTAATTCAGTATTAGCCTCTTATCAATGGGTAACTAAAAGAAAGCTCATAAAGATCCCAAATGGATTTCTAAGAAGTGGATGATTGAGAAAAGTTGCACACATGAAAAGGCCTAATTTTTGGTGTATAGTCTGTACTTTTAAATTTTATTGAAAACTTGTGCATGAAGCATTGTGTTGACTGTGTGTGTGTGTGTTCACAATTGAACTCAGGACCTTGCTCTTTCCAGGCATGCAACACACTAATGGAGGGCTATATTCCTGGCCCTCCATTAACTTTTTGTGAATATCAAAATGATACCTATAAGTGCACATTCTAAAGAACAAGGAAAAAAAGCCATCATCACTAGCTAACTGAGTGCTATAAATGCTTATAAGAATGAAAGAAGGCCCACTCCATTCACCACCTTCAAACATTTAAAAGATTTCAGTTTCCCAAAATCCACACCATGTTGGAACATAGGGTGCTGGGAAACCAAGCAAGCAGCCTGCCTACCTGGTAAGCAGCTGCAGCTTGGACAAGCGGCAGCTGCCCCAGGGAGAGAACCAGCCAGTATTCCCCGAGATCCACTCCATGTTGGAACTTAGGGTACTGGGAAACCAAGCAACCAGCTCGCCTCCTGGGTAAGCAACCATGAGCCTACCAACACCCAGGCTGAGAATCAAACATCCCATTACCCCCCTTAGCAAATGGGTGCCAGAGGTCTGAGCATCTCTTGTGAGGTTGACCATATGCAATATAGCAAATATGGGGGATTTCCTTCTACCATCTCTTTGAAGGCAAATAGTGTTATCATTGTTTTGCTTTATTCTGATTAATTGTATTGCTCTATTCAATATCCTGTTTTGATAAGTTCTATAATGTTCTGTATTTGGTTTGACATTGCTATACCTGATTGAAAGAACAACTATTGTGGAGACAACAAGATATACTATGGCACCTATTAGTGTTATCCCAGTAACCTGTTGTGACTTTCTCTACCAATTTCACTGCACTGTCTCAGTTGGCTGTGTTATGTCTTGTTCCGTTGTATTTCAATGCCTTCACAAAAAAAAAACTAAACAACAACAAAAACAATAGAACATGAGAAAACAAGGTAACAAAATACCTCCCAAAACTCCCAACTCCACCAAAGCTGATTCATGGGGCAATGACGAGGAGAAATTAAAAAAAACAAAAAAACAAAACAACAGAATTATATAAGGTGATTAAAAAGGAAATAACAGCAACAAAACAGATCAGGAAGGTACTGAGAAAGCTGAAACATGATATAACATAACAGATAATGGACTTAAACAGCAAAAGGAGGAAAAGAAAATGCTCTAAAGGATATAACTGCATTTATGTTTAAGTGTGTAGGATTGACAACCATGTTGCCAAGTTTTTGTTTGATCATTGAACAGAACTGTTTTCAGTCTCACTGTTTGTATATCCACTTTGTATGCTTTAATTTTGTAACTTGAACAACCATTTCTAAGAGGACAATATGTAATTTATCAACTAGTGATTTCTTACTGTTTATTTTTTTTGAAATTCTGTATTATTTCTACCCTTTTTCTATTTTGTTTTTTTCTCTTTAAATAAAATTTTAAAAGAAAATAATGAAAGAAGAAAAATTCTCTATTGATTTTATTTTCTCTCTCTTCTCTTATAGCCAGGGAAGGATTAAGTGGGTTGCTGGGTCATATTTCAAAATGGAAATGTAAAAAATATTTTTTAGAATATTATATACTTTAAAAAGTGAGCAGAATAGTTGCATAAGATCATGTACAAGAACAAAGCAGCTCATAACTGAGCCAAGAGTTTTCTTAACAGACTCCAAGTACAGCAGTGTGATGGCACAATGTGAATGTTTAAATTTAAAAGAAATGCCCAAACTTACTATGGTAAAGTACACATTTCCAAGAAGGATGGGATAAACATGTACAAAGCAATGGGGAGAGTGTTTTGGCATTATTTTTGTATGTATTTTACTATAATAGCATTTTTCAAAAATTTTGACCATATGCCCATATGTCCATTTACCACTCTTACCAGGGTAACTGTTTTATTCCATTTCTTCTAAGGCTTTAGTTTTCTAACAGTATGAATTTATTTACCTGTCAAAATGTTTAGAAATTTTTTAAAACAGTGTTTTGTTTCTGCCTTTCCTCTGGGTGGTATGAGATTATACTCATGGTTATATAATTTCTCTAAGCCAAGTATTAGAAAGATCCCATTTTTAAATGTTAAAGAATTAGGAGATCATGAATCCTTCAAGTTTATAGCCTGAATCTTCAAGTGTTCCAGAAGAATCTGAAGAAAGGTAAAAGGCATTTATCATTCATATTACTGTTTTAAAAGAATACAGTAGTCTAAAAAGTATTTTTCAAGTTTCCATTTCTACTATTGATTGACCCAGTAGCCAACTGGATCCTTCCTTGGTGATCAGAACAGAGGGAAAAAATAAAGCCAGTAAAGGATTATTATTTGTTTCTTCTTTATCAGATTTTATCAGCATTACAGTCAAGGTAAGCTAAAGGAAGTCTGGAATTCAAATTCAGTGCCTCTGACCTAGGGTTACTGATTTTGCTTGTTAGTGATGGTGTCCTCATCTTTCCATTGTACTTCTGGATCTTTAGCAGAATTATCTTGGCAGGTTCTGAGAACTATAAGCAATATATAAAATGCTGGATCATAGTCACTATCTCAAGGTTGATTTTGAAATTTCTTTTCTATGTTATCACCTGTCTATGAAAGAAAATCTCTCTATCACTTCTTCTCTGTTGTGTATGTATTTTATTTTGTTTTATGTGCTGTTTTGTTTCTCCATGTCTTGTGTTGGGACAGGGTCTCACTATATCGCCCAGGCTGGTCTGAAACTTGTGAGTTCAAGTGATCCTCTTAATTCAGCTTCCTGAATAGCTCGGCTTTCTGACGTGCACCATCACCATGCTTGGCATACTAGCCGTATTTTTTTTTCTTTTTTTTTTAAATTTTATTTAAAGAGAAAAAAAAGCAAAATAGAAAAAGGGGTAGAAACAATACAGAATCTCAGGAAAAAAAAGCAGTGAGAAATCACTAATTGATAAATTATATACTGTCTTCTTAGACCTAGTTAAAGTTACAAAATTAAAGCATACAAAATGTACATTCAAACAGTGAGACTGCAAAGAAGTTCAATGATCTAGTAACAACTTAGCAACATGGTTTTCAATCCTACACACTTAAACATACATGCAGCCATATCCTCTAGAGCACTTGCTAGCCGTATTTTTAACACAGCATAGAGGAAAATGGAAATACATGGACAGAATAAGTTTCAAGTGTCTGGTTGAAAGGAGAAATGGCAAATAAGCAAGAGTTCACTGTCTTGGCTAGAAGAACAAATATTAAAATGAATCCTAACAATAGAGAAATATTTCACAGAATGATCTCCCTATGTGAATCAGAAAAGAAGGGGCAGAAAGCAGATCACAGTCACCTCAGAACTCTTACATGGAGAGATCCTGGGAGCAGAGAGTAAGGGGTGAGTAAAGGCTGGTGGAGAGAGATGCCTTGTGTGGACATAAGCCAGAAGTATCAGCAGACCACAAGCATTTGAGGAGATATATTGATTTGAGCCTTTAGTCCTGTGACATTAAAATTGTAAACATCACAAGAAACTAATGTGGCCAAAGACTGAGTTAAAGGAGCTGTTGTACTTTTTCCATCTGTTGGGATCAGTGGCCAATAAAGAAGGCAAAAAGAAGCAATAAAAATTCAATGTCAATTTATTGCAAAAGGCCTCTTACTGCCATTGTTCATGGTGTTCTCTAACAAGGAATTTCAATTTGAATTACAACTTATCTTTCAAATATTTGTGAAGTCCAAAGAAAAGATCATTTCAAAACATATATTTGGTAATAAAAGCCTCCTGTTTCTATTTATGTACATGAGATTGTTAGGTTCTGGAAAGAGTGGGTAATTAAATTGGGTGAAAGTTTGAGAATACTGCATTAGAAGACCAGGTATTGTAGCTATGGTTCTGACTTCTATGTGCGTGACAGTTATATCACACCACAATTTATTTCAAAGGATTTTATGCTACAGAATCCACAATGAACTCATTTGAAATGGATCAAACACATAAATAAAACATAAACAAATCACTTCCCAGGGGGAAAATGTGGAAGAAAAGTAGCTTGATATTTAGCTTGGCAGTGATCTTTTTGGATACAACCCTAGAGTCAAAAAAAGATTGAAGTTAAACTGAAATTCAATAATATGTGTGTTAGGGTACAAAAAATAAAAAAACATAATGCATTACTGTGTTCAGAGCACAAATTTTGTTTTTCACTTCATGAATCCTGCATAGTCTGGGGGTTTGTTTTCAGGAAGAGTTTGGGGTCACAGCCCCTAGTGAACAACAAGCTTGGGTCTCAGAGGTGTGAATGTGGTCCACAGACAGGTAAACATGGTAACTATTGGGTCCTGACCTAGATCCCCCATCTCCCAAGCAGGTGTACAGTGGAGGTTAAATAAAATGAGAGAGTTGATATGATTTTAGGGCTCCAGGAGGGTCAAAACCCTTTAATTAAGCTCAAGACTCCCAGGGCTAAGACAAAGGCTTCTCTGGATCAGCTCACTTTTAACAGGTCCAACAACAAGGGGCAGAGAAACTGAAGAAAGTGCAGGCAATGAGCAGGACCTTGGGAGTCACTTCAAGGATGTCTCTAAGTAATAAGTCAATTTGGTAGCACTGTCTTATCATGAAGACATGGCAGAAGTGAGACTCTAGGAGTAGTTCCTGCAGCTGCAGTCTCTATCTACTTAATTGATGTTTGAGCCAAGTGTCCACAGCTGTGGTCTTATCTTGCCCTTTGAGGTATCTCTGGTCTCATAGGCCAGTACAGGCCTCAACCAGGACTAGTGATTTAGAGGTGTTCACTTACTATGAATCATCTCCCCTTGCTGGGCAAGGGGCCAAGGCCTAGGACAGACTCATAGATAAACATAGAAAGCTAATTAGTAAAATTTAAACCTTGCACAGAACCACTGAGTAGTGGTCTCCAACAGGTAACTGCATGTGGTTCAGCCCCAATCTGACTAAAAGCTGACCACAGATTATGAGCAAGCCTAGCTCAGAGCACACTAGTCAGGCGGAGACAGATTCAAAGGCCTGTTGGTCTACTGGCTTCCAGGTCTGTTCCATTGTGTGGTAGCTTTGCAGTCTTGGGGGAGTCTCTGAATACTCAACCAACCCACAGTCTTCACCTCTGAACAAGTAAGGGATTTCCAATGCATGTCCGAGAATGCAGGATGAAAGCATATCACAGGCTGTTACTTGTTTTTTTTCCAAGAGACAGGAAATGTAACTCACTAATGTATAAAAGTTAAATTTCTGAAGAAATTAAATTTGGTCAGACTTGTATAACAGACAAACGTAAGCCAGATGGTGTTGCAATTTTAGCATTCCCAAAATGTTACTATAATTAACTTAAAAGCTTTGTCATTATTCTCATAAAATATTTTGAGGTTCATGCAAGTTTATTGCTATTTTTTATAGTGAGACCATTTAAAATATATTGTAGAATATTTCAAGTATGCGATGTAAGGACTGTGGCTCAGACTACACATCCAATCCATCATAGTTACTCATTTGTAACCAACAGTCTGCACCCTTTGCCCATCTCCCTGTTTCCCTCCTCCCAGCTTTCAGCAACCGTCAATCCTGCTCTTCTACTCCACAGTTACGTGAGGTCACACTATTTTTCCGATGCATTTAACTTCAAAATGTTCCCCATGTTCACCAATGTTAAATGCCATTTTTATCAGAAAAATAACAACAACAAAAACTTTAGTTCATCTGGAGCCAGGGAAGATCATGTATAGTCAAAGCAATCTTAAGAAAGAAAATTCACCTCACACTTCAGACTAAATTACAAAGCCATACAATGCAGTACAGTGTTGGTCTGAACGGTGATATACAGAAATAAGAAACAAAATTAGGGCCTCAGCAATCCATCTGTGCACCTAATTTTACCTGGTAATCATGCAAACTTTTACCAAGATTACACATGGAGAAAGTCTTTTCTATATATGGTTTTGAGAAAACTGTATATTCTCCTGCAAAAGAATGAAATTTGACCTCTACCTCAAATCACTCAGAAAAATTCACTTGAAGTTGATGGAAGATATACATATGTAGCTCTATCTTTATCTCTGTCTCTATCTCTATCATCACAATCTACATCTATATCTACATTTATATCTACAAAATCAAGTTGTAAACCCCTAGGGGAAACACTAAGTTTCCTATACATTACTTGGAAGTGATTTAATATGACACTAAAATCATCAAAAAATGGGTGAGTATTAAATATGTGCTACTATCTCAAACCTGCCGGTAGCCTGACAAAGGAGTGACAGACCTGGAAATACACTTCACTGGCCATGGATTGAGGAGCTGAAATGAGGATAGAGCTCTGGAGTTTATCATCTGTGTGATTTTGAGGGAGTTGTCTCCTTCCAGAAACACAAGTCACACAGAAAGAAAATATTGGATCCTTTTGCAAACACTAAACTTCTATTATTTTAATTTGTCAGCATCTCCCATAGAATCCACAAGAGTACAATACAGTGTGGCACTGAAGATTAAAATCCATGCATACACACGTATGTCTGCAGGCATGGGAACTTATTGTTGACTGAATTAGTGATGAAAAGTATCAAATCTGTTTCATTCTTCTATTCAAGTTTTGCACTCTCACCCATCTTAAAAAAACTACACTCTGCAACTGGGAGCAAATGCTTTAAACACCTGAATTTCATCATTTCTTAAGCACAAATAATTAATGGCCCTCCACTGTTAAGAATCAAGCTTCTTTGAGGACATAATAATAAAAAATGTAATTTTAAATATATATGTCAATGCACAGATACACAAAAGTTTAGAGCATTCACATACTCCCAAAATTCTACCCACGGATTTCCTGAATATGATTCTTTTTTAAAATTTTATTTAAAGAAAAAAAAAGCAAAACAGAAAAAAGGGTAGAAATAATAGAGAATTTCAAAAAAAATAAAAAGTAAGAAATCATTAGTAGATAAATTACATATTGTCCTCTTAGAAATAGTTGTTCAAGTTACAAAATTAAACTATACAAAGTGAACATTCAAACAGTGAGACTGCAGACAGTTCTGTTCAATGATCCTACAAAAATTCAGCAACATGGTTATAAATCCTACACACTTAAACATAAATGCAGTTATATCCTTTAGAGCATTTGCTTTTTTTCCAATAACAATTACACATTTTGGGTTTTATTATTCCCAGAGTTCTTACTAATTTTTATACTAGAGATGCAATGTGATATTTGTAAATATGATTTTATTCATTTCACTTATGAGGACAGTTGTCTCCATTTACCTATGAAAGTTGTCTCCATTTACCTATGAAAGCCTCAAGATCATCTTTTTTTATAGCTGAATAATATTCCATTGTGTAAAAATACCACCTTTTTTATTTGCTCTGCAGTTGATGGGCATTTTGATTGTTTCCAAGATTTAGCTATTACAAATTGTGCTGCTATGAACATCGGTGCAAATATATCACTGTGACATGAACTTTTCAGTATTTCTGGGAAAATAGACAGGAAGGGAATAGCTGGATTGAATGGAACTTCCAATCCTAGTTTTCTGAGAATTATCCATACTGATTTCCATAGTGGCTGCCCCAGGCTGCACTCCCACCAACAGTGGAGCAGTGTTCCTTTTTCCCCCACAGCCTCGCCAACATTTGTTATCATTTGATTTCTTGATGGCAGCTATTCTTTCCAGAGTGAGATGAAATCTCAATGTTGTTTTAATTTGCATTTCTCAAATAACCAGTGATGGTGAACATTTCTTCATGTATTCATTTACCATTTGTATATCTTCCTATGAGAACTGTGTGTTCATTGCAGATGCCTGTTTTTGGAGAGGGTCTTTGAATTTGGGGGGCTTGACATTTTTCAATTCTTTATATGTTCTGGATATAAGTCCTTTGTCTGAGGGGTTGCTGGCTAAAATTCTTTCCCATTCTGTGGGCTTACTTTTCATTCTGTTGGTGATTTCTTTTGAAGTGCAAAAACTTTTCAATAATATGAGATCCCAGTTGTTGATTCTATGAAGTGTTTCCCATGCAGTTTGCGTTTTGTTCATGAATTATCTGTCTCCAAGATTTCTACCTACCTTGTCTTCCAGTAGATTTCGTGCTTCTGTTTTAATGTTTAGGCCTTTGATCTATTTACACTTTAGTTGTGTGCATGGTGATAGGCATGGGTCTAGTTTCAGTCTTCGGCATGTAGAGAGCCAATTTTTCCAACACCTTTTTTTAAAGAGACTATCCTTCCTCCAGTGGACATATTTAGCCCCTTTGTCAAATACCAGGTGGCTGAGTGTCTTTGTAGTTGTGCTTGCATCTTCTAATCTGTTCCATTGATCCTCAGGTCTATTTCTTTGCCAGTACCATGCTAATTTTATCACTGTGGTTTTGCAGTGTAGATTCAAGTCAGGAATTGAGATGCCTCCTGTCTTGCCTTTGTTGCCCAGAATTGCCTTTGCTATTCTAGGTTTCTTCTGTTTCCAAATGAAGTTTAGGAATGTTTTCTCTAGATCTGTGAGGTATGTTAATGGTATTTTGATTGGGATTGTGTTAAATCTGTATAACGGTTTTGGGAGTATGGCCATTTTCACAATGTTGGTTCTTCCTATCCAAGAGCAAGGAATATCCTCCCATTTTCTAATATCCTCCTAAATCTCCTTTTTAGCATAGCATAATTTTCAGCATATAGGTCTCTTACATTCTTAGATAGGTCAATTCCTAATTATTTCATTTTTTTAGAGGCTATTATGAAAGGCGATGTTTCCATAATTTCTCTCTTGGTGAGTTTTTTGTTTGTGTACATAAATGCAATTGATTTTTGAGTGTTGACTTTGTATTCAGCTACATTGCTGAATTTGTTTATTACTTCTAGTAGTCTGTTAGTGCAGTTTTTTGGGTCTTCTATATATCATATCATGTCATTTGCAAATAGTGATAATTTAACTTCTTCCTTTCCTATCTTTATTCCTTGTATTTCTCTCTCTTATCTGATTGCCCTGGCTAGTATTTCCAGAGCTATATTGAATAGGAGTGGTGATAGGCTATCCTTGCCTTGTTTCTGATTTTAAAGTGAAAGCTTTCAGTTATTGTCCATTTAGTATAATGTAGGCTGTTGGTTTGTCATAGAGGGCCTTTATAAGGTTGAAGTAGACTCCGTGTATTCCGAGTTTCTGAAGGATTTTTGTCATGAACATGTGTTGGGCTTTATCAAAAGCTTTTTCTGCATCTATTGAGATGATCATGTGATTTTTGTTTTTGGCTCTGTTGATGTGGTATATTATTTTTATTGATTTACATATGTTAAACCATTCCTGCATTACTAGAATGAACCCCACTTGGTCATGATGTATAATCTTCTTGATGATTTGCTGCATTCTATTTGCCAGTATTTTATTGAGAATCTTTGTATCAATGGTCATTAATGATGTTGGCCTATAGTTGTCCTTTTTGGTTGGATCTTTCTCTGGTTTTGGTATCAGAGTGATACTTGCCTCCAGGAATGATATGGGAGGATTGCTTTTTCTCAATTTCATTGAAGAGTTTAAGGAGTACTGGCATCAAATCTTCTCTAAATTTCTTGTAGAATTCAGCTGTGAATCCATCAGGACCTTGGTTTTTCTTTGTTGGTAAGTTTTTAATTACATTTTCAATTTCAATAGCTGATATTGGGTTGTTCAAAATTGCTATATCTTCTTGTTTGAACTTTGGTAGTTCATATGTTTCCAGAAATCTATGTTTCCTCTGTGTTTTCCACTCTATGTGAGTAGAGATTTTCAAAGTAGGCATTCATGATCTTTTGAATTTCCATGGGAGCTGTAGTAATTTCTCCCTTTTCAGTTCTTATTGCATGAATTTGGGTTTTTTCTTTCTTTCTTTTGATAAGGTTAGCTAGGGGTTTGTCAATTTTGTTTATCTCTCAAAAAACCAGCTTTTCAATTCATTAATTCTTTTTTTTTTACTTTCAATTGCATTGATTTCTGCTCTACTCTTTACAATTTCATCTCTTCTATGAGCTTTGGGTTTAGCTTGCTCTTCTATTTCTAGAAGCTTGAGATGGAGCATTAGGTTGTTTATTTGTGCTCGTTCTGTTTTCTTGATATGACAGTTTAATGCTATATATTTCCTTCTTAAGACCACTTTCATTGCATCCAACAGATTACAGTATGTTGTTTCTATATTTTCATTGAATTGTAGGTATTGCTTTATTTCTTCTTTAATTTCATCTGTAGCCCACTGGATGTTCAGAAAGTTGTTATTTAATTTCCATGTATTTATGCAGGTTTTGTAATTTCTTTTGCCATTAATTTCCAGTTTCATTGCACGATGGTCAGATATTTTGCATAGGATAATTTGAATACCTTTTCATTTCCTTAAAAATGTTTTATGGAATAATATGTGGTCTATTTTGGAGAATGTCCCTTGTGTAGCTGAGAAGAATGTGCATTCTGATGTGGTTGAGTGGAACACTCTGTAAACATCTACTAAGTTCAATTGCTCACAGGTATGATTCAGTTCTATTATTTCTTTGCTGACTTTCTGTCTATTTGATTTACCTCTTTGTGATAATGGGCTGTTAAGGCCCCCTGATATATATGCATTCTTCTGTGTGTTGTTTTTCATGTCCATTAGTATTTGTCTTATATAGTTGGATGCTCCTGTATTTGGTGCATTTAGATTTATAATTGTTAGTTCTTCCTCTTGAATTTTTCCACTGAGTATGTAGTGACCTTCTTTATCACCTTCAATCATTTTAGTTTTAAAGTTCACATTGTCTACAAATAGAATATTTACCCCTGCTTTTTTGTGGGTTCCTGCTGCATGGAATAGTGTTTTCCATCCTTTAACTTTTAATGTATGAGTTTCCTTTTGGATCAGATGTGTTTCTTTTATATAGCATATTGTGGGATAATGTTTCTTGATCCATTCTGTCAACCTATTTCTTTTGATAGGTGAATTGAGCCCATTTACATTTATGGATATCACTGATATGTACAGGTTTGACTTTGCCATGTTATTTTCCAATTATTTGCTTTCTGCTTTTCCCCCTTAATTGCTTGTCTTACCTGTGGTTTCTTTTGGTTGTAGTTCTGGAGATTGTGGTCATTTTTGTCTCTACTATGTCTTTCAATCCCCTTTCTTAGGTTGTTTTGGTGGACATGAATTTCTTCAGTTATTCTTTGTCATGGAAGTATCTTGTTTCTCCATTAAGTTTAAAAGACAGTTTTGCTGGGTACATCAGTCTGGGTTGAAAGTTGTTTTCTTTCAGGACTTGAAATACCTCTTTCCAAGCTTGTCTTGACTTGAGGGTTTGTGCTGAAAAGTCTGCTGTGAATCTAATGGGCTTTCCTTAATAGGTGAATTGTGTCTTTTTCTCTAACAGGTTTTAGTATTCTGTTCTTATGTTGTATGTCTGGGATCTTAATTATTATATGTCCAGGTGTAGATTTATTTTGATTATCATTGTTTGGCATTCTATATGCCTCACTTATCTGCATATCAAATTTTTCAGCATGTTTGGGAAATTTTCTTCTATTGCTTCTGTGAACATTTTAGTTATGTCATTTGCATTGACTCCTGCATCTTAACTGATGCCTGTTAGTCTCATATTGTTTCTCTTGGTATCATCTTGAAGCTTCTGGATTGTCATTTCATGCTGCTTTGTTATTTTTAAAAGTTCTATCCTTTCATGGTCACTAATTGGGATCCTGTCCTCCAGGTCCCAAATCCTATCCTCAGCTTCATTTAAACAGTTGTGCCAGTTTTCAATAGAATTTTTTGTTTCTTGAATGTCTCTTTGAGTTTGTTTCATGAATTTCTATATTGTTTTCTATATTGTTATACTTGTTTTCTATATTGTTCTTCAAGGTTTCAATTAATTTCCCATGCTCCTGTGCTCCTGTACTTTTTTCTCTATTTCTTCTTTAGCTGAGCTGAGGAACTCATTTACTAAGGTTGTTATTTCTGTCTTTACATGAGAGATTACTTCTAATTTCATTTTCTCTATAGTCTCTTGAAGTTGTTTTTTTTTTTAATTTCACTTGCTATCTTTTCAGAGATTTCCAGTGTTACTTTTGAAGTCCTCTATTTCAATGTGTCCTGTACTTGCTCCTGGTGGACTAGATATTTGAGATTGCATTTTGCTTTTTCATTTTGCCATTTTTCCCCTTTCAGGTGAATATTTGGTCCTTCAATCCCACTAGTGTCAACTGTTGTATCTTGGGTCCTACTGTAAGATTGATGTTTCTCAATTGCTGGGTCCCACAATGAAGAGGTGGACCAGTCACCTGTCTTCCCCCTGCAGGGCCTGTTGAGTGAGTCCTATATTCTTCCTAGGCTGACAAGCCAAGTAGTATTGATGTAGATCAACTTTTAGTTCCTGTTGTTACTTTATTTTCAGGTTATTCCAGGTCACCAAATGTCCCTGATTATAGTGTTTGTGTCAGCTTAGGCCCTACTGTGTTCCTATTGTGTGCCTGTGTGTCTCATAAGCCTTTTTTATTTTCTCCAAGTTTGGGGAGTCCTTATTGGCACACTCTTTACCCTGCCTGATGTTCTCGGTGTGCAGGAAGGAGTCACCCACACTCTTGCCAGACTCACCAAGGTCTTACAGTTAGTTGAAGGGAGCTTTGCTACTGGCCCTATTTACCCACTGTACACTTGTATTTTAGGAGCATACTCCACACACTGACTGGAGCCTGCTGAGATCCTCTGGTTGGGTGAGGCAGTTACTGAATCTGCCATCAAGCTAGCATGGTTAATCCTCTGTAGTTCAAGGTTCTGAGAGAAAGGGTGGAGGCTGAAGATCAACAGCAGTATTAGGTCCAGTAGGTAGGGAGTGTCCCTGAGAGGCCAGCAGGTGCCCTGGATCCATCCATCCACCAGATATGTGGGAAGTGCAGCACATAAGTGGTCCTGGGACCAGGCAAGGGCCAGTGACATTGGTCTCAGCATCCACGGGGCATGCAGTAAGCATGGCATGGCAGTGTACATGTTCCTGTGCTGAGGCGTGGCCCAGTGGCATCAGTGCAGGTGTCTGTGGGGCACTATCTTGTTTTGATATCCTATGTCACTTTCACAGTTTTGTTATGAGTGGATTCATTCTGTTTCATCTGGTTTGGTTCATTCATGTACCACAGCATCTAAGGAAAGATCATTTCTCTGAATGGCTCTCTCCAAAGAGCAAGCAAGCCTCTCTTTCTGGATATGATTCTTAAGTTAAAACTTAATGTTGAAAGATGCCTAAATTGGTCACCTGTGCAAATATTTGACAGTGAATGTTTATTAACTTGGAAGGCTTAAATCTGAATTTCCTGTTTTCATTTCAAAAATAAAAAAGATCTGTCTGTTCATGTGCTACATCAATCATTGAAATCACACAATTTCATCTTCTGAAGCCAAATACTGGGACTCAAAATCACACAATTTCATCTTCTGAAGCCAAATACTCTTTCTCTCCTCTCTGCTTTACAGTAACCCAGGAAATCCAGATATTCATGGTCTAGTAAAAGTCTCAGAGTGAGTTTTAAGTTATAGATGAGGACCTGAGGTACCATAGCATGAAATCTGAAATTGGATTTGGAGGGTGTGTGTGTGTGCATGTGTGTATTTGTGTCTGTGTCTGCCTATGAATGTGTTTTGAATAGAAGTAATCCACTCAGAGCCATGCCAGACCCTCTCTCCCTTCAAACTACAGCTAAGATTGCAGAGGGCCAAATTGCATTGCTGATCCTGGTTTCAGGAGCTTACCTTCAGTCAGAAAGATCAGTTATTGGAAGCCACACCCTTGTCATCTGCCCTGGTGCACAGGCATGCTGCAGTTGTACCCAGTATATGCAGTTCAGCCACAGTACATTCAGTCTCTGCCCCTGTAGCAGCAGAGGAATGTGCACCGTTAGTCTCCAAGGACCCTATCAGAACCCATGTGGAATTAAAAGTTGACACATGACTTAGGATATGATGCAATGAGGCATGATGGGTTAAAAGTTGATACAATGGATCTTGCTCATAATATAATAATTAAATGAGTCTGATAATAGAAATTGTCCAAATGATACTAATTCGAACTTTCAAAACTGAACCTGGTAGTCCATAATTTTTGTCATATTTCTCTTTGGATATGTTTCCCTCTCTCTCTCCCTCTTCATCTTGCTCTTCCTCTGTCTCTCTTTCCCTCTCTACTCTCCAGGAAGCAGTATTTCCCTCCATCTATTAGGAAATGCCTATCTGTCTTTGTTCTCATGAGCTGAATTTGGATCATCCCAGACTTGTATTGCAGATGCCACTCTAACTCCTCAGAATGCAACTGTCTTTAGAGACAGAACCCTTAAAAGGGTGACTACATTAAAATGAGATGGTGAGGGTGGGCTCAAGTAAAATACATTAGTTTCTTCACAAATAAGGAGAGCATCCAGGCAAAGAAAGCATCACCAAATAAGTTACAACATAATGCAAAAGATGATGTGAGGAAGTGATAAGACCATGGGCATCTGTCAGCCCAAGAAAGGCCAGGTGTGTAACCAGCCCTGCAAACATTAAACTTCAATATCAAACCTCTAGAGCTGCAAGGAAATAAATTTCTCTTCATCAGTCCATTCAAGGTGCAGTATTTCTACAGCACGTTTAGCAAAGAAAAACAAGTGGTTGTCTATATCAGGGGCCTGTGTGTTCTATTTGTAAAAAAGTGCTTAATGTCAGAAAATAGAGCACATCACAATGTAATAACCTCTACTTTTTAATTTGTTTAAATACAAAACTGAAAGGACATATAGCCATTGAATGTTCATTTTACAAATAATTCTTTCATTCAGTAAAGATCATTACTGGAAATCTCAATGGATGAAGAGATTTTTGAAATATTTCTCTCTAGTTTTCTATTTCTCTTTCTCCATGTTTATCTCCATCTCTATTTCTGTCTATACAACCATTACATCACGCTTGATTCTCTTTTAGTTAATTGTGTTGACAATTTTGTTGTATATAATGAAAACATTCATCCTAGTTATTTGCACCTGTACATAACATACCTTGGTTCTTCTTTTTCCCTCATTTCCCCTTCCTTCAATCCCTCATTCCCTTCTTATCTACAGAAGCTTACTTTCCTTTTTTTCCTTCTATTCCCTTCTTTCCTTCTCCCTTGGTTCTTGAATTATAAAAGGAAACACGTGTTTGCTGGGACTTCAGTGACACTGAGAAACATATATATTCACTCCTGCATCTATTTTCAAGGAAATATGATCTTTGAACTCAAAGCAAAAATAAAAATGAGAACCATAAAAGAAAAAAGACCCTTCTCTCTAGGACCACATTTTGGAAACAAGTTTATTAGAGCTCTCATGGTTTCAGTGAGTTACAGTGCACACACACACACACACACACACACACGTGTATGTGTGCTGAAAATTATATAAACAGGGTTTACTTATTACAGATAGTTAAGAACAGGCAACAGAACTCAGGATTTCATGCAAATGGAACCTGCAGGTCTGGAAAGCAGCATGGGGTGAGCGGTGGTTCTTGCACTGTGTGAGCTACTTGCACTTCAGATGGGAGAATGAAATCCAGTCTGTTAATTTATTGGAGTTTTACCCCGATGATGTTACAGCAGAAATGGAAGAAACAGAGGCTGAGAATGGATATAAGCAAGCTTTATTATCCCGCAGATGGTGGTCAGCCATCAGCTAAGGCAAGGTCCCTGAGGCTTTGTTGTTAGGGATTTTCATACATTTATCAGGTTCCTCAGTAACCATAGCAATGACATGACTTCACTCAGAATTTTCCAAGAATGTTTCAAGGTCTTCCTGCCCATCTGGGTCATTCATTGAACATGTGGGCAATAGTCAGCACTTCCACTGTTTACAGTAATTGTTTGTTCCTGTGTTGTGGTTTTAGAGTTAATTTGGAGATGGTCTTGAGGAGTGAGTTCATCCAAACATTAGCTTCAACTAAAATGGAGTCCTAAAGCAAGAATGGAGTCACTTTTGCCATATCGATCAGATTATATTAAGAGAAGATCATTAAGGTTAAAAGTGAACGAATATCTACATGAGAATCATTCTGTTCCGCAGACAAACAATTGTTCTAGTTGCATTTTGCTGCCTATTTTTCAGCTTATGCAACCTCTGTCCTGCTCTTTCCAGCCTCTAGATATCAATACATTCCATCACAGGAGGCTTTTGTACTTTCCACCTATGAGAAAGTACAAATAGTATTTGCCTTTATATGTCTGGTTTATATCATACATTGTCCTCTAGTTCCATCCCTTTTGCTAAAAATGACAGAACTTCATTTTTTCTTGTGGCTGAGCAGTGATCCATTTTAAATATTTTTTACATATCTAGAAGAAAAGGAATTTGAAATTTCCATTAGAAAGAAATGAAAAAGTGAAGGAAATGGTAATTATACTGATTTGATCAGTCACGTCATATGCATGTATTGAAAATACTGTATTAGTATGTGAGGTTGTTACTCCATTTAATCCTTTTCCTCTTAGGTTTTTTTTATGTATTTCTAGATAAACAAATTTAGTGGGTCCCAGTCCCTTTCAGATATTTTAAATGATATAATTCTTGCATATATTAAAATATTATTTTGAAGATAACAATATTCAATATATTAACAATTGTTAATCTCCTACTATCTTTTTTTGAAGTTCTCTATTATTGTTAATTTGTTAGTATCCTATTTTGAATCTCTGTATCATTGTTTTCATTTTTGTTTACTTTTCTCTCTTTAAAATAAAAAGATATGCCATATTAATATGTAAAGTTATTGTATGTTAATAAAAATAAAAGTAAAAATAAAAAGTAGTCACCCAAAATCTGGGAAGAATCTTTGCTAAAACATGACCCTAAGGGCACCCGAATCTTGGAATTCTGTCCTCGGGAACTATTAGTTAAGAGAACACAGTTATGTGGTGCAGGACACCAGTCTGTGTCATCTGGAAGCCTGAGCACACTCAGACAATAATACAGCTTTTACCTCCCTCCTTAACAGATGTGGACAAAGGCACAGCAAGCTGAGGTGGACAGTTAGACACAAAGTTTTGATCTGCAATCCACTTTGCGCAAAGCAAAAACTCAAGCTTTCCTGCCATACCATGTCACTAGGGCCTCATCTTCTCTGAGTGTTCAAGTCAGCAATCTCCGTGAGAAATCAAGCAATGAAGAGCAAAAGGCCCTGCTGTGATCTCCGAGAATGATGAGCACAGGTCAGTACTTCCTCTCTCGGCAACTCTTCAGTCTTTCCTCTTGTGAATTAGGCTGATGTCCAGAAATGCTAGCTGATCTACGCAAACCCTTTCCAAGTCTGGGTTCTTCCTATCAGAAAGAATTTGTTAGCTGTCACTAGGTAGCAGGAGCTGGGCTAAGTACTTGACATAAGTTACGAATCGCATATGAATTTCACATTTATAGGGTATACATGATACTGGGATAAGGAACTTTTGTTGAAATTAAAACAGAACTGCAGAATGATACTTAATGTTATAATTAACAGAAATAGAATATCAATAATGAGAGACAATGGTGGATACAATGACTCTGTATTATTTCAATCATGACTTTTAAAAAATATTAAAAATTAAGTATGAGGAGGTTGGTCTTATTCTGTCTCTTCCACCATAAATGAGGAAAACCAGAGACTCTGGGAGGAGTGAGGAGATGTCAAGGTGACAGCGTGTTCCTGGCAGAGCAGCGTAGGCCCGAGTGTCCTGACTCTGCCTGCTGAGCTGTCTCCACTGCACCTAGCTCCTCTGAGTCCCCCGCTGTTGCACTTAGAACCCCCTTTTACCAGTTTTAGCTGTTCATCCCTTCTTGAAAAAATGAGGCAAATAAGCATGAGCTCTGACTCCCCACCCCAGGCCCCTGTCGTCTGGGGAAGAAGATTGATAATTTAGCAAAGCTGGAGAGGTCTGGGTGGTGGTGATGGCTTGGTTCTTACAGGGTACTATTCATTTGTGTTCATTATTTGCAGCTCAGAGCATTCATTTCCAAACTTTAAGGAACTGTTTGCTTAGCCTTACACAAGTGTCAGAGGGAATAATTCATCCTGACAGCTTTAAGCATGGGGATCAGCCTCTCAGAGCAATGCGGAGTTCTTTGGCTCCCTGCCTTTGGACTTTGTATACACCACAGGCTCTCCTGAGGTCCAGGCTGCCTGCCAGAGCTGCAGCTTCAACTTTTTTGCAGGTCTGGACCTTGCTGGACCATGCTTTGATTTTGGACTGTCAGTTGACATGATATATATACACATACACACACAAACACATTCTGTAGATGTGGTTTCTCAGGCGAACTCAGATTAATGTAACCACCGAGTCTCATAGTACAAAAATTATTTAACTGTTTTCAAATAGAGTAAATGCGAGACAGGAATCTTTCTGCATGGAAGAGGATACCTATAATATTTGTATTTGTTTATTTGTATTTGTTTGTTTGTCTAAAAGGACCAAATTGGAAAAGGTTTTATTTTAAGAATGTAAACTGTATGTGTGTCTTGAGGAAGAGAATTCCCCAGGGAATTTATAGCATAATTTCAAATTAATGTGGAAGATTTAGTATTACAAAGGCATGAACTAAGACTACAGTCAAGCAGACTTTAAAACACCAGTGCAACAGGCTGAGTGACATTTTAATTATGTTCTTATTCACTTTTGTGTTTTGTTAGGTTTATTATGAGCCACATGCTATATTTTTGCTAGGTCTTGATGGTAATATTTACACAAGTTCCTGCTATTTCCATGCAAAAATAAAATAAACATACTTTTAAGTCATCAGAGGTCACTGTTGTGTATACACTGATCTTTATTTAAAGTAGGAAAACTGATTCTGGAAAGTAGCTGGAGCATCCTTTAGGCATGGGTTTGTGTGTTTACACCGGTTTGTTTTATGAATACACTTGTCACATATGTTAGCTTATATTCTGCCACGGTAATGCACCTTTTGGACCAGTGAACATTACTGAAAGGAATGTATTTTATCACAATTTTTGCCACTTGTAATGGAAAACAGATGTCATTTTGACATCCTGGTACTGAGTTGGCCCAGCTCTCCAAGTTAAGCACTTTGGATTTATTCTGTTAACCTTGCTTTTACTGGGGTAGTGTGATGATGAATCCCCAGGTCTTGATGAACACTCATGGCTGACAGTGTGTACCACTTTCTAGAGCTGTAGAGAGGAGCTGTGTGGTGTTTCTTCACACTCCTGACCTGTAGATTCATACACATTTTTAAACTAATGACTTCACCTATGCAAGCCTTAACATATTTCTGCTTTGTAAATATATATTGTATTAATATTATCTTTTTGAAAATTGAATAAAAATTAAATGCACCTTATAGTATTTACATTTTTCTTTCTATAAAATTTTTTTCCTTTGAGTAGAATGAATTTCATACATTTTCATGTTTTAAGTTGGTTTATGCCAACATCCTTACTATCTTATCCATAAAATTTGAGCTCAGTGCTCAGATCATCACATTTTGGATGTAGAATTCTTTCCAAACTTATTCTTGAAAGAAAAAGGAGGAGTCCAGGAAATTAGAAAGTGAGTCACAGAAATTGTATCTATGAGAGGATGACTGATTTTCCTAGAGGAAGAACTTGTAAAGAAATTTATGGATTAGAAAAGACCATGTCTGCTGGGAATAATTTGCCTGAATTGTTTCTTGGATGCTGCTGGATCTTTCTAATAGTGACTGTGGTTTAAAAAAAAAAAAAGATGAATAAGCTTGAAAAATTCTCAAGGGGACACTGATGAATTGCATTTTTTCAGTGATCCACATCTGTGCTGCCCAGTTTTGCCTTCAATTTGAAATCCTCCTATTTCAGATCCCTAAATAGTTCCATTACAGTGTGCACCTACATGTCTCACTTATTATTTATTTCTCAAGAAAAACTATACAGAAACTATTCTCTACACAGAAGTCAACTAAATCTACTGTTTTTCTGCCATTGTTTGAAGTTAGAAGGTATTCTTTGGCCTAGGTCCTATCCAAGTCTTTATATTCTATGTTAAAGTTTTAATTCCTCATTGGCCCTAAGTTTCTTACTCTATGTGTGCTAAAGTGCCATGCGGTAAGATAAGAGACTCTTTCACTTGCAATATAACAGTGATTAATGAGGGTGGAGCACAGTGACATCTTGACTCAGAGTAAGATAAGCAAATTTTAGGGAAATCAGTTTGATAATTGACAAGTTAATGCAGAGCCTCTTTCACATCATTATTTCTCAAGCTGTAGGTCGTGGATCCAGCATGGAAAATACCACTGTGTAAAAGATGGAAGTAATTTTGTCCCTAGAATAGTTGGATGCAAGCAGAGTAGTTGTAGAGGATGGAGCCATAGCACAGGGTGACATAGACGAGGTGGGAGGAGCACATGGAAAAGACCTTGAGGCGGCCCTGGGTGGAGCAGATCCTCAGGATGGTGGGGATGATGAAGAGGTAGGAGGCCACAATAAGAACGAGGGGCTGATGGGGTTGGAGGCCCACAGGAAGTACATCATAGCCTGGGTGTCCTCCAGCCTGCCACAGGCCAACTTCACTAGAGGAAGCAGGTCACAAAAGAAGTCATCAATGACATTGTCTTTGCAGAAGTCAAAGGAAAATGTCTTCTTAGTGATGATGGAAGAATTGGTAAAGCCTCCAACATAACAGGCTGCTACCAAAACTGTGCACAGCTTTATGGACATGACCTGGGTGTAAAGCAGTGGCTTTGTGATGGCCACATAACGGTCATAGGCCATGGTGGCCAGCAGGTAGCACTCAGTGTATCCCAGCCCGGCAGAGAAGAAGAACTGGGCCACGCAGCCTGCTAAGGAGATGCTTTTGTCCTCAGAGATGCAGGTCACTAGGATCTTCAGGGTGTAGACCATGGGAAGCCACAGATCCAGAAAAGAGAGATTTCCAATGACAAACTACATGGGTGTGCGGAGTCTGGTGTCATTACAGATCAACACGGTGAGGGTGGTGTTTCCCACGTCAGTGATAAAATACACTGCAAGAAATAGCACAAAGTAGATCAGCTATGTTGCAGTCTGATGTGAAGCCCAGCATGATGAACTTGGTCACTGTGTGATTGTCCCTTTCCAGGGAAGCTCGCTTTCCAGATGGAAGAGGATCAGCTTGAATCACTGTGCTGAAAATTAGTAAATATGTTAGATACATTACAGTGCATTGTGTAGTCTTATAAAAAAGTTTAGCAGGAAACACTCTTAGGGCTTATTTTACAAATTTCAAATTGGTCAAGATCATTCATATTCAGTTTAAAAAGCCTTACTTTTGTTTGTTTTTCTCCCTTTTCTGAATGATAGTTCAATAAAGAAAAAATGTACTTAGAAATCTTATTTTCTTATGCCTTTAAGATTTTTCAATACCCAAATGCACACTGCTAAATATATGACGTTTAGGTTTAGACTATCAGATGTTTGTATCTGAAAACCTGAATTTTATTTATTTTGAACATTTGTTAGTAAATCAACTATTTTCCAGCAATGTTTCCATATAGGAGAACATTACCTGGCCTTTATGTATTGAGATATATATATAGTATATATACATATATATACTATATATATATATTCATAAAAATATTCAAAAAATTTTCTTTGTAAAAAAAGTAAAACTAGAATGTTTTGGGGAAAATGTGTGTAGAGATGAATTATGCAATTTGCAACTACATAGTAGGGAAGTATACTGTGCCTTATATACATTCCACAGTAAACATTATACAGTAGTCACTTGCAAGCCAGTTTTAACCCATTTGTGCCAAAGAGTTTGATTTTTTGAAGTTTTGCATGAAATTTCATGTATGTTACCTAGAAAAACTCAACGAACAAAAATTTAAAGAGAGAAAATTTAATTATCTTCCATTGTTACAGGCACTCCAAGAAAGGAGAACCGGGTATTAAAAGGTTAAAAAGTGGTTGACATATTGATGCATTAGTAGAAACATTGTGTTTTTTAATTTTTTGTTATTTTCATCTCTATTAAGGATTTTTCCTACATAAAAAATCCAGAAATATATATGTCTTAAAATGCGGCAATTATACATTACTTGATAGCTCAGAAATATTCCACATTTTTAAATTTTCTCCAGATAGAAATATAAATATTCTGTTGAGATGGCTAGAGGGCTCAGCATGTGGAAGAGCGACAGAGCATTTGTCTAGCAAGGTAACTGAATCCCTGACACCTGAAGAACATAAGCTAGAAAGGAATATATCAAAAACCTCCTTACACATGAATTCTATGTTAAGGACAACTCCACTTACACTAACTTTCATCAACCCAAATCATTGTGTAGTTAAAGAAAAAATAGGGTCAATTCAATTGTTACTTGTATGTTCAGCTCCTAGGTTCAACGAAAATACTGCTTCTACTGCATTGTCAATTGTAGTATTTATAAATATCAACTTTAAGGCTGGGAAAGCAGTGCTGTGCACACACCCCTACCAGACTGGCACAGCGAGACCTCAGCCTCTGCCCATGAGTCAGTGCCATTTGCAGAATGAGGTAGAGAGAATAAAGGACACATCAGAGAGCAAACTCAGTCTGGGAACCAATGCCATGAGCACACCCCTGCCAAACTGGAACAGCCAGACACCAGCTCCTTCCTGCATGCAGGCTGGCAAACAAGAAGTAGCATATCCTATCCCACCCATAAGCAATCGTCTTATCAGGAGAGACACAGGCTGTTATGATAGCTATGGAGGCAATTGGATGCCTGTGGTGCTTTGGCATTTCGCTAACATTGCAGGTCTAGGGCCAGTGGTCTGATCATAGGTTCAGAGGGCAGTGATACACAGTGTGACAGCTAGGGCTGGATCTCCTTCTGAGGGCTGCAGCCACTGTTGATTCCCTATGGCCTTGTTTTGGAAGCCCTCTATCATTTCCACGGTTTTGTTGGGTTGGGTTTTACTCTGCTTTGTTTTGTTTGATTATGTCAAATCCAATGGCAGGAGCAGCTCTTTTAAAAATAACAAAATATAGTAACAATTTTGAATTTACTGTAGCCTTGCTTTGAAGTCCTTTATTGCATTCAACATTTTGTTTTTATTGTTTCTATTCTTGTTTTGTTTTTTACTATGTCTGAGATTATCTGCAGCTTTTTTGGAGATATCAAAAGGCATTATGGTAACTATTTGTTGATTTTGTAATGTTTTTAGGCCTGTATCTCTTATACTGGTTTGCTTTGATTGGTTTTATCCTGTTTAAAAAATAAACAACTATCTATCTTAGTTTTTCCTAAGGATAATGGAAGGCCGTCCTCTTACATTGTCTTGACTGATGCTCCCCTGCGGGCTAACGCCCTCTCATAGCTGCAGCCTGTAACTGGGCTCCAGGTCTTTGATGTATGAGGTTGATCACTCCCTCCTGGTGGGCGTACCCTGTTTCCTCGGTTTCTGACTTTCAGGTCAGCTAACAAACTGGTCCTTGTTCATCTCTTAGTACTTCATCTATCATCCCTGCTTCTGATGGTCTATAGTGACCCCAGAATCAACTCTTGTCCCTCTTGTCCCTTTTGTCATGTCCATCCACAGTCAGTTCCTGGTGACTTCATACCACTCTGATGAGTAAGTATGAATACGGTGTCTTGACCATGCACATTTAAGAGCCTACTTGGTATGTGTTAATAAAGTGGGTATTGGACATCCTTGAAAAAGTACCAAGCTCCTGAGAATTCTTCATGTATTTCATTTTCAATCTCCCTGCTGCAGGAAATGGCAGTATCTCAACTAAAAGAGGCTCATTTATGTCCAAATGGGCTGAACTTCAGCTTTTGCACTCTCTCTATTTAGAGACATCTTGTCCATTCCTAATGTGTGTGGAAACTGAAGAACTCTTTCCTTCCTTCATTTCGCTCTAGACAAAGCCACTGTTCCTTCCTTCATTTCCAGTCTAGACAAAGCCACTACACTTTGGTGGATGTTTCCTCGCATCTCTCCTTTGCCCTATGCATCTGTCAACCTAGAATGAAGAGTAGGTCTCTTAAAATGCCAGTTGACCACACCATTCTCTGTTCTGAGCATTCCACTGACTTCTCAGCTAACTTGGAGAAGTGGAAGTCCTTACAGAGATGTCCAGACTCTTGGGATCTGGCCTCATTATTTCTACCTTGACGCCAAATGCTTTCCCCACCTTGCTCTCTCCATTTCAGGCTTGCTTCTGCCCTCTCTATTCCTAGAATAAACAAGGTGTGCTTGTGTCCTCCTGCTTTGTTATTCCACTCAGCAGGGGTTATTATCTGATATTATATTTTTTTAACTTTCTTTTCCTTTCACTGGAAAATGCCCCTTTCCTTTTGCATTTCATGGTAAGTATACATCAGTTTAATAGTTATGTTGATTTGTAGATTTTTTACAAGTATAGAAAGATTATACATTTTACATAAAATATTTAGTAAAACAGAAGAATTTTATGGTAGTGTTAAATATTTGGAAACATTCATCCATGGGCACTCAAAGGGTTTGCTTTGACAAAACTTTAAAATCCTGGATTCAGTTCTGAATGGTGTCTGATTCTAATATGCTCTAATATGTAAGTTCCCAGGTTGCCTTTTATACAAATAATGGTTAATATTTTGGAACCACTTACTAAAATCAAGTGCCACCCTTCATTTCCACACATGGTACTTCATTTATTCTGCACTGCTACAACTCTGTATGTTTAAGTATTAATGTCAGTGATTTTATAGATGGCCCAGAGGAGGTTTACTAAGAAGGAAATGATCACACAGTTAATAAATGGCATTGTTGTTTCTTCATCAGAACCCACCTCCTTTCATTGCTGATATCAGGTTGGCTCTTGCTGATGGGGTCACTGTCTCTGTCTTTGTGATTACAATGTCTCAACCCAAAGACAACAGTATGACACCAAGGCACTCAGATATTGTCATGTGCAAGTCACACCTGTGAGGTCAAGATGGTTTCAAGAACTCCCAAATCATCTGCTGCCACAGACCTGTGTCTCTCTGTCATAGAACCTTATGAATTCGGAAAGATCTGCTGTCCCAGATGCTGCAACAGTCTCTGTCTCTACCAACAGAGGCTCACGAGGTGGATGCAGGTGACTTATTCCTGTTCTGCTCCCTGATGTATCTGAGTTCTCCACTGGTGCAGAGGCTCCAAGTTACAAGTCTCTGAAAGTCATTTAATCAAAAAGTATGTTGACTCCTCCATGGAAAAGAAGGACAGAATTTTTAAAATACCAGTAACAATGATTATGCTTTGGGAACTTACTCTTTACAAAGCTCTATCTGACATGTTTATATAATGTGAGTTTCAAGAAATGAAGAAACATTAGTAAATTTTCTTTGTGTTGCAAATCTTCTTTGTGTTGAAATTCATGTAATAGCCAAGAAACTACATACAAAATAAGTAACTAACTTGTCCAAAGTGCATTCAGAAGTATGTGCAGTTAGGATTCAAATCCAAGTAATTTGACTATAAAATTCATGGTTGTTCCCTACCCCAGGGACACTTTAAAATGAGACGATTTTTGAAAACATATTCATCTCTATATGCATTCATGTCTACATGTTTAGATTTTGCAACAAATACTTGCTTTCACTTCTCATGCTAGCAAACAAGTCTGAACTCAAGAGAGAGTGTCTAATGTACCAAATGACCCATTTGACAATTTTAATCCTGGTGATATAGTGACTCAAAATAACTTGTCACTTTTCTTCAGTATTTATCATAATGATATTTTTGAATGCATATTCTGCACCTGGTACTCTGTTGAGTACAAGTAGGGTCTCATCTTAACCTTCACAATAAACTGGTGAACCAGTGGTGACCATCTTGCCCATTTTTCAGGCATGGTTTTGAGATGTAGAAATGCTTAAGTACATGCAGCCCAGGGTCACACAGTTGGAGACTGGCAGAGCCATATTTCAAAAGCTGTTCCCTCATCACATAGCATTGTTTTCTCCAGTCTAGATCCTTTGCCACCTTAACCAAAGGCAAGAGACACAACTAAGGGAAAGGGGGTAGCACACAAAAATACTGGTTTCTTGGGAGAAATTAAAGTTTGAAAACAGTTAAGTAGAGCAGCCATGATCAAATTATAAGTCTTGATTGTGGAGAGCTGGCCAGCATAGAAACTCTGCTCTCAGAGTTCCTGAAGAGTTTTTGCAGTAGGGCAAGGGTTTTGTGTGTGATGAGAAGTTTGTGCATGGGGGGAGGAAACCAGACTTAGGATATGTGCCAGGTGCTGTGAAGTGGAAGCTCATTTATTTCCAAGGAAATGAAATGCAACTCTCGAGTCACAGAAGCAGGAGACAGAATGGTAATTGTCCTAGATCTAGAAGCTCTGTCTTGAGTACACAATGTACATGCTAGGCCAGCAGGAGCAATGGGAGAGAAGATGACAGTGCTTTTTAATGTCATACTTGGAACAGTTTTGGAGATTGTGGCTTAACCTGCTCAAACATTAAGGCATTTGAAATTTTAGGAGATGTGCTGAAAAAGACAGATGGTGTTAGGGAGATTAACCAAATGAATCCACAGCAAGGAAGCCTGGATAATGGGTACACAATCCTCAGTTCCATTCCTACTAAGGAATCAACTGTCATTCTTTCTCCTTCTGCCCCCTCATCTGGGAGACCAAATGCTACAAACTGTACCACCACGGGGGCCAAACTGGGGAGGAAGCAAAGAGAAAAAGGGACAAAAGTCAGTAGCCTTCTGTCCAGGCTGCTCTCCTCAGGGCCGTGGTGGGCCACATTCCTCTGTGGGTCACACGCTCCCACCCCAGCTTTGGGCTGTCCTCACAGAAAAACGGATCCTTCCCTGCATGTACTAGGATTTCTATTTGTCCTGCTCCCTTCTGACCTGGTTATGGTAAAACTAAGAGGTACTTTGTGGTTATCCATACTCTTTCCACATTTTTGTAAGTAGTTCCTCTGTGAAAATCTTCCCCAATTGACTCGCTGGAGTGGACCATCAGCTTCTGCACCTGTCTGAGGGACATCAGGGCTGGGATCACATCCTCACACTGTGTATCTGAGACTGATTTGCTCACTCTTTTAACTCTTTGGAGATCCGTGTCAATATGGAAATAAAATATTGGTTAAACATAGCCGATGGTGACACCACAAATATTCACATAGTTGGAAGGGTGGGCAGAGGGCAAGGCACAAAAAGATTGACTGGCTGGAGAGGGGACTTAGGCCTGTGCTAAGAGAGGAGCCAAGCCTGTGCTGCGAGGAGAGTTCCAGCTTCCCAGTCTGCAGGCCAGGGGAAAGTTTGAGACATCACTCCCAGTGCTTGGGTGCCCACCCAGAACCTAGGACACTGGAATAGCCTTGAGAGTTTCATGGGTTTGAGTGGACCATGCCCAGTGACCTTCATTCAACAATTGGAGCCAAGGCTGTGCTGAGAGGGGAGCCAGGCCCACACCGTGAGGGGAGCCAAGGCCTGTGAGTCCTGCAAGCCAAGGGCACAGGAGGTGATTTCCAACATGCCCTGGGAAAGTTTTGGAACATCACTCAAAACACAGAAATATAGGAAAATGACAAAACAAAAGACCAAAATGCAATCTCAAACCTCCAGCCCATCTCAAGAAAGCCTGGGAGCAAGGAACATAGAAGAAAATACTAGTCATACACCTGAAATACCTGAAATGACATCAAGTGAAATAAAGAAGCAATTACAGGAAGCTATGAAGGAACTCAAATCAGAAATAATCTCCCAGGTAAAAGAAGAAATGATAAAAGTAGTCAAAGAAATAGTAAACACATCTAAAGAAGACACAGCTAAAAATTAGAGGAACAAAGCAAAAAGATAGAATCCTTAAATAAACACTATATGAAACAAATGGAATGCATGAAGCACATTCAAAGAGATATACAGGAAATCAAAAATTCTATTAAAAGTTGCCAAAACTGCCTCAATGAAAGTTCAAACCTCGAAGATAAGATTGCAGCTAGTGAACAGGAAAGGAAAGATCTTCTAAAAATAACAAAGAATCAGGAAATAACAATTCAACAGCTGCAAGATGATGCAAAGAAAAACAACATAAGATTAATAGGGTTAAATCAAAATGAAGAAGGGAACAACACAAATGACATCAAGAGGCTATTTACAGAAGTAATTGCTGAAAACTTCCCAAACAAGATATTGGAAACTGACATATAGATTAGTAAAGCATATAGAATGCCAAATAGCTATAATCAAAATAAAACCATACCCAGACATATAATAATCACCATCCCAGAAATCCAACATAAGAACAGAATATTAAAAGCTGTTAGAGAGAAAAGACAGGTCACCTATAAAGGAAAACGTATCAGAATCACAGCAGACTTCTCAACACAAAAAATGAAGTCAAGAAGAGCATGGAGTGAACAATTTCAGATCCTAAAGGAAAACAACTTCCAATGCAGACTGCTGTACCTGCAAAACTGTCCTTCAAAATGGATGGAGAAATAAGATATTTCCATTTCAAAGAACAGCTGAAGAACTTCATGATCACCAAACCAACCCTGCAAAGAATAATGAAAGACATTCTAGACACACATAGGAAAAAACCAGTAAGCAAGAAAGACAATTAAACAAAAGGGAAAGATAAAGATACAACAGCAGAAAGACAACATGTCATCAAAAAAAGATATATAACAGTTATAACCATTAATGTAAATGACCTCAATTCATCAATAAAAAGAAACAGACTGGCACAATGGATCAAGAAACAACATTCAACCATATGCTGGCTACAACAAACCCATCTAACCCAAAAGGAAATTCATAGACTGAAAGTCAAAGGCTGGAAAACAACACTCCATGTAGCAGGAACTCAAAAAAAAGTGGGGGTAGCTATTCTGTTTGCAGACAATGTGAGCTTCAAACCAAGAATGATCTGAAATGATAAAGAAAGTCACTACATACTAGTAAGGGGAAAACTTCAAGAGGAAGAGATAGCAATCAAGTATACGAAGCAAGTATTAACAGAAATGAAAAATCAAATAAGCAATAACACAATCATAACAGGAGACCTTAACATGCCATTGACACATAGGGACAGATCAACTAGACAGAAAATCAGCAAAGAAATAACAGAACTGATTCACACCTGTGAAAGAATGGACTTGATAGACATATACAGAGTGTTCTATTCAACAACATCAGAATATACATTCTTTTCAGCAGCACATGGGATATTGTCTAAAATAGACCATATACTAGCCCACAGAACATACTTAAGTAAATGCAAAAGAATTGAAATTATCCCATGCATGCTATCATAGCACAATGAAACTAGAAATTAATGAAAAAAATAACTGCAAAAACCCCACAAACACATAGAAATTGAATAATACACTCTTGAGCAATCAGTGGGTCACAGAGGAAATTAAAGAATATCTACAAGCAAACAAAATACAACTTACCAGAATCTGTAGGATGCAATTAAAGCAGTCCTTAGAGGAAACTTTATTTTGCTGAGCTCCCACTTAGGAAAACAGAATGAATAAAAATAAACAGCCTGATACTACACCTCATACAGCTAGAAAAAGAAAACAAGCCCAAAACTAAAAGAAGGGAGAAAATTACAAGGATCAGAGCAGAAATTAATGCAATAGAGACTAAGAAAACAATACAAAGAATCAATTAATCAAATAGTTGGTTCTTTGAAAGAATAAATGAAATTGATAAGCCCCTAGTCAACCTAATTTAAAAAGGGAAGGAAAAGACTCGAATTTACACAATACAGAATGAAAAAGTTGAAATCACTACCACCTCTGTGGAAATACAGAAGATTGTCAACACCTATTTTGAAAACTTCTACTCTCATAGGTTCAATAACACAGAAGAAATGGACAGATTCCTAGAAACATATGAACCACCAAAGCTGGATCAAAAGACGTAAAATAACCCAATGTCTATTAATTAAATTGAAAATGTAATTAAGTCCTTACCAACAAAGAAAAGCCCATGCCCAGAGGGATTCACTGTGGAATTCTACAAGAAATACAAAGAAGACTTAATGCCTCCCTAAACTGTTCAATGAAATTGAAATAGAAGCAATTCTCCCTTAGCCATTCCTGGGAACAAATATTACTCTAGTACCAAACCTGAGAAATACCCAACTAAAAAAGAAAACTACAGGCCAATCTCCCTAATAAACATAAATGCAAAAATTCTCAATAAACTATTGGCAAACAGGATGCATCAAATCATCAGGAAGCTTGTACACCATGACCAAGTGGAATTCATCCCAGGCATGCAGGGATGGTTCAATATATATAAATGAAAAATGTAATCCAACATATCAATAGAGCCAAAAGTAAGAATCACATGATCATTTCTATAGATGCAGAAAAAGCTTTTGATAAGATCCAACACCCATTAATGATAAGAAACTTACACAGAATTGGAAAAGATGGTCTTTACCTCAATATGATAAAAGCCATATACAACAAACCAGCAGCCAGCATCATACTAAATGGACAAAGACTGAAAGCCTTAAAATCAGGCACAAGACAAGGATGTCCATTATCACTGGTCCTATTCAACATAGTACTGGAAATACTAGCCAGAGCAATTAGACAAAAAAGACAAAAAAAAAGGAGTAAAGATAGGAAAAGTGGAAAATAAATTATCATTATTTGCAGATGACATGATAATCTACATGGGAGATTCCCAAAACTCCATTGAAAGGCTTCTGGATATAAATAAATTCAGCAACATAGCTGGATACAAAGTCAATACTCAAAAATCAATAGTATTCTTATACACTAACAACAAAATCCCCAAGAGAGAAATGAGAAGTCACACCCATCACACTAGCATCCAGAAAAATGAAATACTTAGGAATTAATCTAACGAAAGATGCAAAAGAGTTATACAGGGAAAATTATAATACCCTGAAAAAAGAAATCAAAGAGGACCTCAGAAAATGGAAAGACATCCTTATTCATGGATAGGAATAAAAAATATTGTGAAAATGGCCATTCTCCCAAAATTGTTATACAGATTCAATGCAATCCCAATGAAAATACCACTAGCATACCTCATAGATCTAGTGAAATCACTCCTAAAATTCATCTGGAACCAGAAGAGACCTAGAATAGCAAAGGCAATTCCAAGCAGCAAAGCCAAGGCAGGGGGCATCACAATCCCTGACTTGAAGTTATACTACAAAGCTACTGTAATAAAATCAACACCATACTGGAATAAAAACAGATCTGAAGATCAATGGAATAGACCAGAAGATACTACCACATCTATGAACATGCTCAGCCACCTTATCTTTGATAAAGGGGCCAATCATGTTCACTGTTGGGAGTACAAGTGGAATGGCTAAAAATTAAGGGACACAGTGTTTTTGCGGCAACCCAACAAGTTTGCGCCAGCCTGAATTTGCACCAGCTTGAATCCTTGCCGGCCAGAGCCACCCAAACTCATTCCCACCACCACTCACAGGAAGCACAGAAGCACTGATGTTGGGAGTTGGTGAGCCCAACGGAGAGTGAAGTTGGTGAAGGGACCTTCATTAATCCATGGTCAGTGCTGGGAATGAGACACCCCCTATGGGAAGGACACGACCAAATGGGCGACGTGTTGGAATCAGGCAGGAGGAGCCTGAACTGGGAGCAAAAGTGACTTCAGTAGGATGCTCCCTCCCCAGAGCACATTCGTGGGATTTGCTTGGACTGGGCTGCACCCCTGGCCGGGATCCAATGAGCTATCCCAAATCGATTCCCTGTGCCTTGCATTCACTAACTGGGTGAAGGCATCTGAAGTTTGGCTGGCCCGGTGGGGAGGGGAAGGCATACACAGCCGTTGCTTACCCCTCAGTGACAAGAGCAGTCAGGAGAGGGTGGAGGACACTCACCAGCATGCTTTGGAGGAACTGTGGCCAACAGGGAAGGGGACTGGGACCTCCACTGTACACCTATGTGGAGGAAGGCATGGTCATGACAGGAGAGAGTGGCAGGAGGAGGCCTCAAGAAATCAAAGGGGACTGAGGGTGGCAAACATGCAAAATCAGACATGGCTTCAATGGACATTAAGAGATATCTTCGGGACCTTTTAGACGAGCTCAAAACTGAAATATTAAATCAGGTAAAGCAAGATATGAGTAGAGTAATAAAAGAAATGCTCTCAGGGAGCATCTCTCAGGATGATACAGATGGGAAAAGGGAGGAACACAAAAAAGAAAAGAAACATTTGATAAAGAATATAAAGAAAATATAGAATCCATGAAGCAGATTCAAAGAGACTACCAGGAAATTAAAAACTCCATTGAAAGCTGGCAAAATGCCTTAAAAGAAACTAAGGATAGACTATCAAAACTTGAAGACAAGTTTGCAATGTATGATCAGTGAAAGGAAAGATCTCTTAAAAATAACAAGAAAACAGGCAGTAACAATACAAAGGCTAGAAGATGACAAAAGAATCTACAATTTAAGAATAAGAAATGTGAATGAAGAAGCAGGAATACATACAGGTGAATTACAAAGGCTATTCATGGAAATAATTAAGGAAATCTTCCCAAGCATGGGAAAAGAAAATGACATTCGGTTATGTGAGGCATACAGAACTCCAGCCACCTACAACCAAAACAGAGCTACACCCAGACATATAGTGATCAAGATACCAGAAATTCAATATAAAAACAGAATATTAAAAGCTGTCAGAGAAAAGAAACAGATTACCTATAAAGGTAAGCCCATCAGAATCATGGCTGACTTCTCGACCATCAGATCATCAGATGAAGAAGAGCTTGGAGCAAAGTATTCCAAGCCCTGAAAGAAAATAATCTCTAGCCCAGAGTGATGTACCCTGCAAAGCTGTCTCTAGAAATTAATGGAGAAACAAGATGCTTCCATGACAAAGAGGAACTGGGAGAGTTTGTGACCATCACCCCAACCCTGCAGAGAATATTGAAGGACATTCTAGAGAGAGAAAAAAAATACCAGGATTTTAGGAACAGTGGCAGAAAGGCCTCAATGAGTGGGGCAGGCAGTAGAATGAAGGAGAAAACTAGACAAAGAAGCAGAAAAGTCACATAGCAGAAATGAGGCAGAGAAGGATGGCTAGAATCTCTAACATAGATGGCCTTGATACACTATATTGTTAATAGTGCACCAGGATTTAAAACACACGTTACTCACACTACTCTGCTTAGATGTATTATATTCTATTCCAGTCATTCTACCTGTACTAGATTTGAGGGCACAGACAGTAATCCCAAAAATAACAGGATATAGTATGGTAATCATCCCTAATTTCCTATTAACTTAATCTAAAGCTCTATAAAACCTACACTGTTTTACCATGACTGATCGTAATTGAATCTGGTCTGTTAGATCACTGTTTTGTATTGATAGATTTTATTCAAAGCTGTTATGATTGATAGTATCAAGTCTGAGGTTATAGGCAACTGCACTGAAGATGACAAGATTCACTAGAATATCTACTCTGGTTTGAGTATTACCTGTTTTGAAGTTTTATATTGTCTACAATGTTTTATTTTTACTAATATTGTTATGTACTGCTATATTCAATTATACTGCTATATTCAATTATGCCTGATGATATAGAAAATTCTATTGAAGATAATAAGAAATAACATTGTAGATTACCTTGTACTGTGGTTTTATACCTTTTGGTTTCATGTTTATAGGAATTTGTTTTGTTTTGTCTTGCTATGTTTTGTTTTTCCCTCTAATACAGAAAGGATAGAAATACATGTAGAGATTCATGCATGTGTAGCTGTTTACACTCTCACTGTTTGAATATCTACTTTGTATGCTTTCATTTTGTAACTTGAACAACTATTTCTAAGAGGACAATATGTAATTTATCAACTAGTGATTTCTTATTATCTTTTTTTTTGAACTTCTGTATTGTTTCTACCCCTTTTTCTGTTTTGCCTTTTTCCTCTTTAAATAAAAATTTTTTAAAAAGAAAAAATAATAAAGTCAGCAATGTTCTACAAGAGTTATCACTTGGAAAAACTGAACTACAACTTCAAAAGTCTTTCTTTCTTTTTCCTTTTTTTCTTCTTTTTTGTTTTGTTTTTGTTTTTCTTTTGTACCACAGGTTTAATTCATGGCCTCCCACTTGCCAGGCAAGTGCTTGTGTCACTGAGCTAAATCCCCACCCCCTTCTTTCTTTCTTGATAGTGATATTAAGCACAAGGCTTTGCATTGAGCTATATTCACAGTCCTCTTTTTAAAAAAAAATAGTATTTCATTTCAGGACAAGGTCTTTTCATGTTGCTGTGCTGTCAGGCTGTGTTTGATCCATACCCAGCTCAGCTGATTCTGATTCTCAAGAAGCAAGCTAACCAATCTTGTGATTATTCTACTTAAATGATTGCATTTAACCCTGAAGGAATTGTTCCTTATCCCTCATTACTGAAGTAACTGTTCACTATTAACAACAACAAAAAAAAAATACCTAAATTCAAGTAATAAGGTGGAAAAGAACACATGTACACTATTGGAAATATAAATTAGTTTAGCCATTTTTTAACATATTATATAGGACCAGGGATTTAGCTCAGCAGCATAAGTGTCTCCTGGGTAAGTGTGAGGTCATGAGTTCGATCCCTGATACAAATATATATATATATATATTTTCTCCTAGATCTGAACATAGAAAAAGATTCTAATCAAGCAATCTTAGTCTTTGCTGTGAAATTAATATGTTGATGTGATTTACACTCTCATGCTCATTTCAGCATTGTGTACAGTAACTGAGATATGGAGATCTCACTTATTCAGGAAATCTTAAGAGTTTTGTGTCATAAAAACAGCATAAACTGAGTATGATGGCACAAGCCTGTAATCCCAGCACTTGAGAGGCTGAGGCAGGAGGACAATTGTGAGCTTGAGAGCAACCTGGGCCAAAAAGTGAGCTCGAGGCCAGCCTGAATAGCATAGCGAGACCTTGTCTCAAAAAACAAAAAACAAGCAAACAAAACACAACAACAAGCGCAAAACAGAGCATAGAAAGCTGGTTACTAGAGGTTGGAGTGGGAAGAAAGGATTTTGAAAACAGGTGATGTTGACCAAAGGGTATGATGCTTCAGTTAGACTAGAAAAATATTTGAGTGTGAGAGATATTTAGCTCAGCAGTTCAGAGCCTGCCTGGCCAGAGCAAGGTCCTGAGCTTGATTTCTGGTACCAAACAAACAAACAAACAAACAAAAATATTTGAGTGACCTCTGTGATATATGTGTTAATAGCTACCTGCTAAGATTTGCTATTACAGAGTAAATATTTTATTATGTTTTATTGAATATGCAGTGCATACATAGATCAAGACATCTTGTTGTACCCCTTACATATGCACAATTATGTAGGTCTAGGAGTACTAAGCAATGAAGAAGTGAGGGAACACTCCATTCAGAAATCACGACATGTTTAAAACATGAAAAATGTTCACATTCAGAGGAAGAAGAGTGGGGGGGAGGGACAAACAAATGCATCAGCCAAGAATTTCTCACAAAAATAATTAAATTTTAATTATTAGTCTGGGACATTTTCCCTGAAGAATTTAAAATTCACTCCAAGGCCCTAAAATGAAAAAAAATCTCAGGTGACAGAAATTTCATTGCATATGCATTCATCTTACTTTTAAAATCCATTAAAGGGATGAATTGAATTATAGCAAGTCTTATTCATAGTTCTGAAAGGAGATTCATTTTATATCCACAGAATTGTATTTCTTTCATGTGAGTTTCACCTGTTTAGCCTTTGTAAGCTTTTATTCACATGAACATAGGGAGAAGACATGCATTAAACAGACTGCTGCCTTGCACTGCTTATGACTTCAGGTATGTTTTCTCCAAATGCTTATGTTCACGGGGTCTGTTAAATGATAGCAATATGATATAATATCTAAAACTCTGAGTTAGTTGAAGAGCATATTGAAATTCCCCAGATTTGAGTTAAAATCATGACTTACTAAGTATTTGGATAAAGTTGTGTAGAGATTTTTATCTTTGTATCTTTATTTTTAAATGAGTATAAATACGTTTCAGAGTTCCTGGGAAGCTGAAATCAACCATGTATCTGCAAAGTACATAATAAAATGTTTACTATGTAATAGAAAATCTTAGTGGGTAGCTATTAATGTCGGTTTTATTCTTTGTGATTTTATTCTTATCCAGAGAGGTTTGGGTTGGGGGGAAAGGTAATTTGTTAGCCTTCAGTGAGACTCAAAAGGTATTAATATTCATTTTGATTTTTTCCAGCATGGAACTCTTGCTGAGTTCTCTGTTAGGTTTCTTCCAAGAGTCCTGCCTTCACATTCTCTTTCCTCCTCCAAGTTTTGCAAACACTGATCTCAATTTTTATTCAATAGGATTTGTGAAACACTAAGTGAAAAGTTATGATATACAGTGTAATTCTTAAGCATTTCAAATGATGTCTTTATTTTATAATGTTATAACAATTTTTATACCTTAGTGATAGATTCATTAGTAAGTCATATTTTGTCTACTTGGTAAACTTTCTTAATAGTCTTAGTTAATTATGGTAATATGATGCTACATAATCTTTATTATTTCTACTCCTTGAACATCTCAGTTCTTACATTAGTTTTAACAATGATTATTAACAATGAATTTTATTTATTAATGAACTGATGCTCAATGAAAACATCATAAATTGTATTGAGGTGGCTGGGATGAATTTAAGAAGATTTTCAATGACTATACTCTATGAAGACTTATGTTGATTATCACATAATCATGTTGCATATGATTATATCCAATAGACTTTCCGAACTGAGATCTCAATTTAATTTATAGCAAATTGAATCAACCTGGATTCTATAAAATACAACTGGTCATAATTTATTAAGAACTGATGATGTGCTAGACACTTTGCTAAAACTTCTAGCTACAATTTCTACCACATCACCAAGGTAATATTATGAATTAAGCAACTGCCTATTTCTTGTTTCATACAGGACAAATATGAATTTAGAATAGTTTAAAAATTTCCTCTAAGTAATCACATGCAAAATGAAGGAATCAGAATTCATATTGTAGTTTTTCTTGTATAGAGTCAATATATGCCTTTTACCTGTACACTGTTTTACTTCACCAAATTGTCCTGGGAAAATAAAATGTTACTAAAACCCAGTAATATTAATGCTATCTATTGCATTTATCTGAAAAGAGGCAATGATTTAGTAACACAATGGAGATAACTGTATATTCATTTCAATAATCGATGTGTATTAAAAAGGTTAAACTTAGCTTTTATGACTCCTGACTTTATGAAGGCATATTGAGCCTGGATAATTTGATTGAAATATTTTACATTTCATCCTGTAATTTGCACAATGGAAATATTAATCAGTCATTCATATAATACAGAAGATGCTTAAATTCTGTATCCATCTGATGCCAAATAACCTGACCTAAAGTGAACAATGGCCTCACGTTCTGCTTTCTGGCTTCAATTTTTTTTCTCTAAGGAGATTTGTTCTTCGTGGAAGCTTGTGTGCAGGATAAAACGCTGTGTGTTCTGATGGGAACAGGATGGGTCTGACACTGAGAACTGTGCAGCAGCAGAATGGGCTCTTGCTGGCTCTTAGTGGTCACTGCCATGGGAGTAACTGAAGAGGATCCTAGAGGCAACTGCAGCCTCAGGAATTGCAGGACTGTCCAGTGTTATTTGAATTTTCCAAACATGAGCTGTGTTTGGTAGCTGGACTAAAACATCTGTGTTCCTTGTCATCTGCACTGCTTTGTTTAAATACATATGGGCACAGAGCAAAGGTTATTATTTTATGCGGTCTTGTTCCCATGCAGTGATGTGGATGATGCAGACATTTGGGTACTTGGGTGTCACAGATGGCTCGCACCTGTGCTTAGTAATTACCCAAATAATCTTGACAAATTTCTTCATGTATTAATGACATACATTTCCCTGTTACTTATTTTTTGAGGGTTGCTAGTAATCCCTGTTCTGTGCACTTAGCACAAATCCTCTGATGAAGACCACCTGGCATTCTGACAACAGTTATCAGGCACTGAAGCATTATTGCCTATGCCTGACTCTGTTGTCTTGTATGTTACCTCACCGAATCCTGCCATCAGCTCTCTGAGCTTGATGCCACTTTGGTCCCACTATAAAAATGAGGAGAATTAGCTACAGATAAAAAAAAAAATAACAACAACGCAAACCTAAAAGGTGAGAAAAAAAGGAAGAAGGGACAAGTGGATGGAGGTGAAGCCTGCCAGCTGCCCCCTGTTTTCAGGACTGTGATACTATCTAGGCTTCTTCATGAGCTCGTATCATTCTAGGTTGTTTTTCTTCAATGTTGTGAAGTAGAAAATAGTGAAACTTACTAACACAGTGCTTCAACTGAGGGCACAGATGCACAGGAAATGGACCTCATCACTTTAGTGTGTCTGATTTTTTAATTACTGATCTTTCTCCAAAGTAGCTGTTATTAGGGAATTGAATTTCCAAGAAAAGTAGGGCTTCCTGTTATATGTAGTCATTAAGATTCTTTGAACGCATTATTTCATTTATTCTTTAAAATCCTTAGAAATGGCTTCTACTGTTGTTTGCATTTTAAGCACTCAGAAAGCATCCCTGATCACATCGTATGAGTCAAGAAACTTAGGCTTTGCCTGAATACTATGAGGAACCTCAAACCAAGATTTCTCTTTTCCTTCTTACTACCTTTAGCCTTCCAATTGATATATTAGGAACTTGATTTTGTCTTTAGGTGAGTAGGTGATTCTGGGACAGAGTGCTGGTGTGGAAAATGGATAAAAGGAAAATGAACTCTACCGTGACTGAGTTTTTATTCCTGGGACTTTCATCTGAGCCTGAGACCCAGCTCATTCTTTTTGTTCTATTCCTATTCTTCTATTTATTAACAGTGACTGGAAACGTTATCATCATCGCTGTTATCCACATAGAGCCTTGTCTCCAAACCCCCATGTACTTCTTTCTCACTAACTTGTCCTTTCTGGACATTTGCTACACCTCCACCAACATCCCACAAATGCTGTCCAGCATGGCAGGAGGGAAGACTATTCCCTTCTCTAGCTGTGCTGTTCAGATGTACTTCTCTCTGGCCTTTGGGATGATTGAATGTGTACTTCTGGGTGTCATGGCTTATGATCGCTACGTAGCTATCTGCCATCCTCTTCACTACACTGTTATTATGGACCAAAACACCTGTGTCCAACTGGCAGCTGTGTCCTGGTGCAGTAGCTTCCTGAGCTCCATGGTCATCAATGCTTTCACCTTGACCTTGCCCTACTGTGGGCCCAATGTCCTGAATCACTTCTTCTGTGAGGTGCCTGCAGTCCTGAGGCTGGCTTGCACCGACACATCACTCGCAGAGCTGGTTGTTTTTATCTTCAGCATCATCATCGTTTTTGTCCCTTTCCTCCTCATTGTTGTTTCCTATGCCCGGATTCTTCTGTCTGTCCTGAGGATGCACTCAGCCCCCGGGAGGCACAAGGCACTGTCCACATGCATCTCCCACCTGACAGTGGTGGCCCTGTTCTATGGCACAGCCATCTTCATGTACATGAGACCCCAGTCCAAGTCCTCCCAGGCTGGGGGCAAGGTCATCGCAGTGTTCTACACTGTGGTCACACCTATGCTCAACCCCTTGATCTATAGCCTGAGGAACCAGGATGTGAAAGGAGCTCTGAAGAGAGCTCTTACAAAGCTGAGAGTGTGAGAGGTGCTCAGGAGGCACCATGCTTCCCTGCTAACCTGACAAAGCTACCTTCTGTGTAGGAAGGGGGAGAGGAAACTAGCTTGGCCCTTCCTGAAAAACAACCAACATCCACCTATAAACTCAACAGGAAGAAGTGTTTCTGCAGAGCCTTACAATGCCCAGCAACTGAGCTCATGGAGGGAAGGCTGCTCTGTGCTTGTGTGACATCCTAGATTCTGTATCAGGTCTGCCTCTCAAAGTACTTGAGTTACTTTGATATAGAGAAATCTATTTCCAACACATGTGTAGCACTTCAGAGTAAGTGTTTTTAGATGCAGCATCACATGCCTGTGTTACCTTTGTAGTTCATAAGGAATCAGGACGCTGCATGCATCTGATTTTAGTGTTAGATTTGGTGCTGATTTGCATACATACAATCCTCCCTTAGAATGAGTCCAGGAAACACTAAAGTACCTCAGTTTCACCTAAATTCTATCTTTGCCCCAGTTTTCTGACAGCTTCACCTCTCGATATGTCTGATTAGTCAGTTTCATTACAAAATAGTTTTTGTTATTTTTTATATTTTCATTGCTGTACCAATAATTAACCATTTTATATATTTGCTTAATAGCTGCAGTTTGGTTTGAAATATGCACTCACAATTTTTTTCTGAACAGCTTATTTAAAGCCAAAGATAACATTTGATATTCTCCCTAACATTATCTAAACAGCTAGCTGTGTATACTTTAGAAACTTAGCACTATATTTGAAAAGAGAAATAAAAAGTCTATGGAGGTATACAATTTGAAAGTTATTATTTACAAAAATTTCCTCTCAACTCTGAAAATTGATAAAGTGATAATTTATACAACTTGCAAAATCATTCTCATGAGGTCATGATTATGCAAAACTTGTAAAAAAAGTAGAAATGAATATTTTATTAACAGTTCATTATTTGTACCAATCCATGCACTTTTTAGTAGTTGGTAGTTGTTAATAATCAGGAATTTAGTGAACTAAAATAAATAATATGATCCACATAATTTGAATCTAAACTAAATGTAATCTAAGAATGTTCAAGCAAAATTTTGATGTTATGTTTGTTTCCTTTGACATAACATGGAAATACAATAGTTTAATAATGTTAAGTGGACAATTGTATGCTATATTCAGTGTTAGATACAAACTAGGGTGAAATGTTATTCCTGCACATTATTTAATATCCAGTTACATAATTTCCTCTTAACACTTATTTGGGTTTATGGTACTATAAGTACATATGGAGAGAAAATACACTATCACATTATAGCAAAAGTATAGGGTAAATAAATTACAAAGTAGTCTATTGTCATAAACTATGCATTCTTATTACCTTGTCAGTATTATTGCCTCTTGTAAGTATACATAAAAGAGAAAATATCTAATATTAATATTCTAAATTAGCTATGCATACAAGGAAGATTATTTTTATGAACCTCAATTCTTTCATTTATAAATAGAACATCTGTTGGGCAACATATTTGTCTATGAGTTATGTCTTAGCATTTCTTTTAGGCAAAAGTAGGTCTTTGAACCAGTGTTTCCCTGTACAATACTGCACAGAAACTGACTATTGAGTCTAATCCCATCCCTGGACTATAGGTAGCTATGAACAGCCTTTTATAGAGGCATCCCTAACTTCTGCAAGTTACAATCATGACTGCCAGCCTCTACAATGCTATACATTTATTTTATAAACTACTGGGTAACAAGCAAAAAATTATTTTTCTACTCTGACTCTACTACTTTTAAATTGAGAGCACACTGGTACCCCATGTAAACTTCCATAACTCCCTTTCATGGTTTTAGGAAATAGGATCACTTATATTCTTTTAGGAATCTTAACAGCTCATACATACAGTATCTCCAGTAGGTTTCCTGAGATCCAGAATTGGGTCTAGATATCATCAGCAAGGTTCTGTCATTCATTTGTTCAGTTACTATTTGTTGCTTACTAACTGTACCCCAAGATATGAAAATAAAAATTGAGCTTTTCTCAACATCTCAAACTTTCCTGAGGGAGCTATCATATTAACAGGGATGTTTTTGAGCTTGTGGAATTATATGCATAACCTATCTCTAGCTACCATGTGTTAAGCCCAAATGTACATAAATACACTGTACTGTACTTTCTCATGCATTTATAAGTGAACTAGAGCACTTTTGAGAAAGAAAGGGGGCACTATTAATATTTAGTCTGAGGCAATTGGGAAACACCCAAGCTGACTTGAACAAGGGTTTCATCTGGCTACAGTGCTATTATCTTACTGAGATCTAATAGCAACCCTATAATTTACAGACTTGAAAATCCTGGAGGGTGAATCTCAGAATGATTTATAGGAAAAAAAGAAGGAAGGAAAAAGAAAAGAAAATATGTGATAGCTAAGATAATTATGCTACTAATTTCTTTCAGTTCACTGAAAAGAATGGTTTTTGCTTGTATGATTTGATCAATTTTGCATGACTACATCTTGTAATCTGAGCAACTACTTTGAAGGTAACAATACACAATATATTAAGTATTGTTAATTTCCTATTATCCTTTTTAGAAATTCTGTATCTTTTTTATTTTTTTCTCTTTAAAATAAAAAAAGCAAAAAAATGACTGAAATGTATTTTAAATCAGAATTTATTTTACTAGCAGATCAGTGGTCTTTGAGTATAGTTATCAGGATAAGAAAAGTATGAAAAGGGAAAAATACCATGATGTAGCTGAGTTCTAAGAGCCTTGTGCTACTGGAAGGCAAGGTGTAAAAGGGTATGGCTAGGGTCAGAGCTGAAAGTGGGGAATTTCAGATGTCATCAGAGCACATCATTCATAATTATAGAGAATCCTTTTCCATCCTCATCGTGGTCCAGGAAGGTTCACATCTGTAATCCCAGGTGAAGTTACTGGAATTCTAGTGGGTTATTTCAGTCTGACACTTCCAGTGCAGCCCAAGGCTAGAATAAAGACACTAAGACATATACACAGTTGTGGGGAGCCAAAGGACCCTAAGTCCAGCCAAGATGGTGTTCACCAGAACAAAGGCCACATACAGAGCCCAACCCTGGTTTAATAAATTCTCCATGAAGTTAGTTGCTTGGGGATGAGTGACAGTGAGAATTGTGAGAAATATGTGACTGTCCTTACTACTGTGAGCCAGGCTATGTAGGAGGCCTGAGACCACCTCTGTGCTAAGCAGAGGGAAAAAATGCAGGGAGAGCAATCTGCATGACACAGCTGAGGTAGCGTCTAATAATTTAGGGTTGGTGCTTCAACTGTGATGTACAATCTTTTTTGCCCTGGGAAGTCACAGCCTCTTTCACAAGGCTGGATGCCAGTGGACAGTGTGGAGCACCACTCCCCAACCTGCCCAGCTCAACCACATATTTGGGGAGTTACTGGGAGGAGTAACACTGACCTGTTGCTTTGCTTCAGAGATGACACATTGGCTCCTCAGCCAGCCCAGTTTTCATTGCTTTAAAGCCAATTGAAAGGACAAAGGAATAGCCTAGCCAGCTCTGTACGTATCAATACATGGAGATAGGGCCAAGTTTATACAAAATGAGGATAGTTGCTCTTCTTTCCAAGGAGAGTCAAGGAGAATCCTCTGGCTGGTTCCCCACCATAACAGTGATTTTAATGTGGGCTGAGGTTCAGTTTCCTAAAGCCAGATCTGGTGAAGAGTTACTGTCTCTTAAACACTTGGTTTAACAGAGTTAGATAGACAGGTGCCACCAATTCCTTTCACCTACTTACATGGCTGTTTAAAGTAGTACAGTCAACAAGTGTTTCTTGTCGCACTATTCTTTCCACAAATAGTCTCTAAGTGTCTGTTTAGAGTTTGGTATTCTGATGGGGAAAACCTGTGTAAATCTTAAGTCATGTTGGCATGGATAGAGAGGCAGTAAAAGGTAAAGGTCAAAAATAAACTTTTAGAGTAGAATCTGGAACATGAAATGGATCAGGATGAAATAATGCCAGAGAGGTGATTTGGGGAAGAGAACATAAATAATAAACTATTCTAGCAATTGTGTAGTTCCTGAAATAGGGCAAAAAGGTAACAGTGCAAGATACATAGGCATTGTAGAGCCTGGAAGTTCCAGGAATCCTCCCCAAGGCAAAGCTTGAAGGCAGAGATTTGACTCTAAATTCTCTTGGGACAAGACCTGACCTGGCATTGATTATCAGAGTTTTATTCAAGCCCCATTAAGAAAGTCACGCCAGCTGTACCAATACATGTGATTTAAAAAGTCAATCTATTTGGATTTCCCAGCTTATTGGCTCTTATTCTATGCTTGGTTCCCTACAAGTTTTGCTGCTGACAGATATGTGATATATTTCAGGAGCTAAAGGGGAATGTTCTTTATAATCTGAAAAAGATAGACTTCCTGCTCCCCAGGAGATGATTTTCATGCTCTCAAATTGGTATCAGGCCACTGAGCTATGATCCAGCTTCACCACTGAACATTTCATGTAGATTTTCAGTCCAAAGTCTTGCTGGACAGGCCCCATTGTATCTGGACACTTTGACTTTGTTAACTGTATTTCACTCCTAAGCTCTGTATTTCTCAATTCATTGATTCCCTCTGCAACTTTGACCCATGATTCAGACACAAATCCAGGGCTTGATCCTTCATGAACTTTTACTCATCTCCTGGAAAGGATGTTTGAGCTAATATAACACTTTGTCTATGGCTCCCTTTTAAACTTTATTGGTTCTTCCTGTGTTCCAGAGTATTTGGATTTAACTTATCTCCTAATAAGTGCAAACTCCATGAGATCAGATACATATCTCATATTATTCACCCAATCTTAAACATATCTTATTAGAAAAATTCTCTCATGGGATCATATAGATACAGAACAGAGGAAGCAGGATTACATCCCAGGTTCATATCACTATGACACCCCCAATCTTTACTCTTCACAGCCCTAGTATGACAATATTAACTCTTTGTTGATATAAAAACAAACAGTTAATATAATGAACACAATCAACATGTTTACCATTGTCATTTTATTATGATTGTAATATGATTTTAAAGTATGACAGAAAAGCCAATGTTTTCAAACATAAGCATTTATTGATCTCTTACTTTTGTGAACCAATCTTATGGTTAAGGTATAAATAATAGTCCTCATTATACTGATGAAGAAAGGCAATCACAGCAATGACAAAGCATTTGTTAGACACTTATGGTGAGAATGGTGATTCATTCTATTTTTCTCTTGCCTTTACATATTCTTGAAAGCAGTTCTACCACCAAATGGCTGTAAACTAAACTATTTATTGTCCTTACTTTATTGTAACATATTGATGGTGTAATGAGGATACTTAGCATATAAATGAAGAGGGAAGTGGAAGATATTAATGTTCATTAATTATCTTTTAACTGACAGATACCTTACAGTGATCATAATAAAACCTCTTAAAAATCCCAGAATGTAAGCAATGTCATTATAATTTAATGCATGAAGAAGCCATCTTGGACAAGCTATATAAATTGTTCAAAGTTACATAGATAAAAAAAATCACAGAATCAACATCAGAGCTCTTATTTAAATAGTGCAAAAAGAATATCATGGAAGCCTCCCTTGGGCATAGGGTGCCTGGTACCACAGCCACTGGTCCTGCCCTCCCATCGGGAACATCACAGAAACCCGCCTCAGGCATAGGCTGTCTAGGAATGCAGCTGCCAGGCCTGCCCTTCCATTAGGAACATCATGGAAGCCCATCTCAGGCATATGCTGCCTGGGACCACTGCTGCTAGGCCTGCCCTTCCATCAGGAGCATCCTTGGGAACATAGAAACCTTGGACTACAGTGAATTGCCACGCTGGCTGGATAAGAGACTCAGGAACCCCTCACTCAAACAGAAGACTTCAGCAGGCTCCAGTCAGTGTGGTGAGTTTGCCCCTAAAATAAAGGTTTGCAGTGGGTAAATAGGAGTGGAAGTGAAACCCCCTCCAACTGTAAGACCTCGGTGAACCTGGAGAGTGGGTAATCCCCTCCTCCACACAGAGAACATCAGACAGGTTGGGGAGTGCACCAAGAAGGCTCCCCAACTTAGAGAAAATTAAAACAGCTTATTAGACCCCCAATGACACAGTAGGGTCTCAGATGACACAAGCCCTAGAGCCAGGGAGATCTGGTGACCTTCAACAACCTGAAGATATAACAACAGCAGGAACTAAGAGTTGCCCTACATCAATACTTCTAGGCTAGTTATCCCAGAAAGAATATAGGACTCACCCAACAGGCCCTGTAGGAGGAATTCAGGTGACTGGATCTTCTCTTCATTGTGGTACCCAGCAATTTGACAAACAACCACACAGTAGAATCCTAAAACTCACACTATGGACTATTGGGATAGAAAGACCAGATATTTACCCAAAAGGTGAAAATGACTAAATGAAAAGGCAAAATGCAATCTCAAACATCTAGTTCACCAAGAGCAAGTACAGGAGATAACGAAGTAGAGGACTTTAAAAGTCATACACCAGAAATCTCTGAAAAGAGAGCAAATGAAGTAAAGAAACAAATCCATGAGGCTATAGAAGAACTCACATTAGAAATGATATCTTATGTAAAGACAGAAATAACAACCTTAGTAAATCAGTTGCTCAACATAGCTAGAGAAGAAATAGATTAAAAAATACAGGAGCATGGGAATTTAATTGAAACTTTGAATGAACAATACAGAAAATAAGCAGAATCCATGAAACAAATTCAAAGAAATATCCAAGAAACAAAAATTGTATTGGAAGCTGGCAAAACTGTTTAAATGAAGCTGAGCATAGAATTTCAGACCTTGAGGCTAGGACCACAGATAGTGATCATGAAAGGGTAGAACTTATAAAAACAACAAGGCAGTATGAAATAACAATCCAGCAGCTTCAAGATGGTGCCAGGAGAAACAATATAAGATTAATAGGCATCAGTGAGGAGGCAGGAGGCAATGCAAAGGACATAACTAAGCTGATCACAGAAGTAATAGCAGGAAATTTCCCAAACATGGGGGGGAAATCTGACATACAAATAAGTGAATGCCAAACAGTCATAACCAACATAAGTCTATGCCAAGACATATAATAATTAAGATCTAAGGCATACAGCATAAAAACAGAATACTAAAAGCTGTTAAAGAAAAGACACAACTCACTTATCAAGGAAAGCCTATTAGAAACATGGCAGACTTCTCAGTGCAAACCTTCAGGTTAAGATGAGCTTGGAGTGAAGTATTTCAAGCACTAAAAGAAAACAACTTTCAACCCAGACTGATGTACCCAGCAAAACTGTCTTTCAAATTTAATGGAGAAACAAGATACTTCCATGACAAAGAACAACTGAAGAAATTCATGTCCATCAAAACACCTTAGAAAGAGTGCTGAAAGACATCCTAGATAGAGATAAAAATGACCACAATCTCCAGTACAACAACAGAAAGAAATCACCAGGCTGGACAACAAATTAAACAAGGGAGAAAAGCAGGAAACCAACAATAGGAACACCACATGGCAAATTCAAGCCAGTACATATCAGTGATATCCATAAATGTAAATGGGGTCAACTCACCTATCAAAAGAAACTGGTTGATGGAATGGATCAAGAAACAGTATCCCACAATATGCTGTATAAGAAACACATCTAACTCAAAAAGAAACTCATAGATTAAAAGCCAAAGGATGGAAAACAGTATTCCATGCAACAGGAATCCAGAAAAAAAGCAGGGGTAGCTATTCTGTTTGCAGGCAAAGTGAATTTCTAACCTAAAAGGATTAAAAGAGATAAAGAAGGCCACCACATACTTTTTAGTGGAAAACTACAAGAGGAAGAACTAACAACTATAAATATATATGCACCAAATACAGAATCACCAACTATATAAGACAAATATGAATGGACATGAAAAAACCAAATACACAAGAACACAATTGTAGTAGGAGACTTTAACACCCCACTGTCACAAAGAGATAGGTCAGCTAGACAAAAAGTCAGCAAAGAAATAATAGAATGAATCATACCTGTGAACAAATGGACTTAGTAGATGCTTACAGAGTGTTCCACCCAAACACATCAGAATATACATTCTTCTCAACTTCACATGGGTCATTCTCCAAAATAGACCATATATTAACCCATAAAGCATTCTTAACTAAATGCAAAGGGAGTGAAATTATCCCATGCATAATATCTGATCATAGCACACTAAAATTGGAAATCAATGGCAAAAAAGCTTGCAAAACCTTCATAAATACATGGAAATTAAACAACAACCTTTTGAATAACCAATGGGTTACAGATGAAATTGAAGAGAAAAAAAAAAAACAATACCTACAATACAATGAAAATGCAGATACAACATATTGTAATGTATGGGATGTAATGAAAGCAGTCCTAAGAGGGAAATATACAGCAATAAATAGTCACATCAAGAAAATGGAAGGAACACAAATAAATAACCTAATGATACATCTCAAGCTTCTAGAAGGTAGAGCAAGTCAAACCAGCTCATAGAAGAGAGGAAATTGAAAAGATTAGAGCAGAAATTAATGCAATTGAAACTAAAAAACAATACAAAGAATTAATGAAGCATAAAGCTGATTTTTTGAGAGAATAAACAAAATTGACAAACCCTTAACTAACCTTATCAAGAGAAAGAAAGAAATACCCAAATTCATGCAATAAGAACTGAAAAGGGGAAAATTACTACACATCCTGTGGAAATTCAAAAGATCATGAACAAATACTTTGAAAATCTCTACTCATATATGGTGGAAAACATGGAGGAAATGGAAAGATTTCTAGGGACATATGAACTACGAAATCTAACCAAGAAATATAGCAATTGTTAATAACCCAATATTAGCTACTGAAATCAAAAACATAATTAAAAACTTGCCAACAAAGAAAAGGCCAGGTCCTGATAGATTCTCTGCTGAATTCTATAAAAAAAATTAGAGAAGATTTCGTGCCAATACTCCTTAAATTTTTCAATGAAATTGAAAGAGAAACAGTTCTCCCTAACACATTCTTGGAGGTAAGTATCAGTCTGATACCAAAACCAGAGAAAGACCCAACCAAAAAGAGAACTATAGACCAATCTCACTAATGAACATTGATGCAAAGATTCTCAATAAAATATTGGCAAATAGAAAGCAGTAAATCATTAAGAAGCTTATACACCACAACCAAGTGGGATTTATTTGAGGAATGCTGGGATGGTTCAACATACACAAATCAATAAATGTAATACACCACATCAATAGAGCCAAAACCAAAAATCACATGATCATCTCAATAGATGCAGAAAAAGCTTTTGATAAAGTCCAACACTTTTTCATGATAAAAACCCTACAGAAACTTGTAATAGAAGGTATGTGCCTCAATCTCATAAAGGCCCTCTATGACAAACCAACAGCCAACATTAAACTAAATGGACAAAAACTGAAAGCCTTCACTCTGAAATCAGGAAAAACAGAAGGATGTCCACTATCATGACTCCTATTCAATATAGTTCTGGAAATATTAGCCAGAGCAATCAGACATGCGGGAGAAATAAAAGGCAAATAAACAGGAAAAGAAGAAGCTAAATTATCATTATTTGCAGATCACATGATACTCTACATAGAAGACCCCAAAAAAGACTATTAGAGGTAACAAACAAATTCAGCAGCATAGCTGGATACAAAGTCAATACTTAAAAATCAATAGCATTCCTATACATAAACAAAAATCTCACTGAGGGAGAAATTAAGGAAATATCACTTTTCACAATAGCATCTAAAAAAATGAAATACATAGGAATCAACCTAAACAAGAATATAAAAGACTTATATGCTGAAAATTATACTATTCTAAAAAAAAAAAGGAAGATTGAAGAGGATATTACAAAATGGAAGGATATTCCTTGGTCTTGGTTAGGAAGAACCAACATTGTGAAAATGGCCATACTTCCAAAACTGTTATACAGATTTAATGCAATCACAATCAAAGTACCATCATTATACATTGCAGATCTAGAGAAAACATTCCTAAAATTCATTTGGAAACAGAAGAAACCTACAATACCAAAGGCAATTCTGGGCAACAAAGGCAAGATAGGAGGCATCTCAATTCCTGACTTGAAAATCAAAGCCACAGTTATAAAATCAGCACGGTACTGGCAAAGAAATAGATCTGAGAATCAATGGAACAGATTAGAAGTGTCTACTACAGAGACACTCAACCACCTTATATTTGAAAAAGGGTGTAAACATGTTCATTGGAAAAAAGCTTATTTAATAAATGGTGTTGGAAAAATTGGCTTTCCACATGGCAAAGACTGAGAATAGGCCCATGCCTATCACCATACACTAAATTAAAATCAAAATGGATCAAGGATCTAAATATTAAAACAGAAACACTAAATCTACTGGAAGACAACATAGATAAAAATCTTGGCGACATAGGGGTAGGGAGAGAATTCATCAATAAAACACAAACCACAAGAGAAATACTTGAAAGAATCAACAACTGCGATGTCATATTACTAAAAAAGGTTTTGCACTACAGAAGAAATCACCAACAAGTGAAAAGAAAACCCACAGAATGGGAAAGAATTTTAGTCAATAATCCCTCAGACAAAGGACTTATATCCAGAACTTATAAAGAACTGAAAAACATCAAGCACCCCAAATACAAAGACCCTCTCCAAAAATGGGCATCAGAGATGAACATAGTTCTCAGAGGAAGATATACAAATGGCAAAAAATACATGAAGAAATGTTCACACAACCAGGGGAGCCAGGCCCATTCCGCTGCCACGAGGTGAGTTGCAGCTCACCAGCACAGGCCTGGGAAAAGTTTGGGATCATCGATTCTGGCAGCTGGGTGCCCACCCAACCCCCTTAGGAAACTGGACTAGGCTCTAGATGTTCCACTGCCTTGAGTGGACCATGCCCAGTGACCTTCTTTCAACCAGGGGAACCAGGCCTGCTGAAAGGGGAGCCAGACCCATGCTGCTGCCATGAGGTGAGTTGCAGCTCACCAGCACATGCCCAGGAAAAGTTTGGTAGTTGCAGCTCACCAGAGCAATCTCTGGAAAAGTTTAGGACCATCAATCCTAGAGGCTGGGTGCCCGCTCAGCCCCTAAAGACATTGGACTACACCCCAGAGGTTCCATGGCTTTGAGTAGACCATGTGCAGGGGACCTTGTTTCAACCAGGAGAACCAGGCCCACCACGTGAGGGGAGCCAAAGCTATGTGAGTCCCAGTGGCAGAGGGTGAAGGAGGTGATTTCCAACATATCCAGGGAAAGCTTTGGAACATCACTGGAAACACAGAAATATAGGAAAATGACAAAATGAAAGACCAAAATGCAATCTCAAAACTCCAGGCCATCCCAAGAAAGCCTAGGAGCCATGTACATAGAAGAAAATGCTACACATACACCTGAAATGCTTGGAAAGATATCAATTGAAATAAAGAAGAAAGTACAGGAAGCTATGAGGAAACTCAAATCAGAAATAATCTCCCAGGTAAAAGAAGAAATGATAAAAGTAGTAAAGGAACTACTGAATGCATCCAACAAAGACACAGCTAAAAAATTAGAGGAACAAAGCAAAATGATAGAATCCTTGAATGAATGGTTTAAGAAACAAACAATATGTGAAGCAGATTCAAAGAGATATACAAGAAATCAAAAACTCTATTGAAAGTTGCAGAAACTGCCTCAACAAAAGTGAAGATAGAATCTCAGACCTGGAAGATAAGACTGCAGCTAGTGTAAAAGAAAGGAAAGATCTTCTAAAAATAACAAGAAATCAGGAAATAACAATTCAATATCTGCAAGATGATACAAAGAAAAACAACATAAGATTAATAGGGATAAATGAACAAGAAGGGGGCAACATAAATGATATCAAGAGACTATTTACAGAAGTAATAGCTGAAAACTTCCAAAACATAAGTATGCAAACTGACATACAGATTAGTGAAGCATATAGAATGCCAAATAGCCATAACCAAAACAAAACTACAGCCAGACATATGATAATAACCATCCCAGAAATCCAACATAAGAACAGAACATTAAAAGTTGTTAGAAAAGACAGATCACATATAAAGGAAAACCTATCAGATTCACAAGCAGACTTCTCAACACAAACAATGAAGGCAAGAAGAGCATGGAGTGAAGTGTTTTAGATACTAAAGGCAAATGACTTCCAACCGGACTGATGTACGCTGCAAAACTGTCCTTCAAAATGGCTGGAGAATTAAGATACTTCCATGGTAAAGAACAGCTGAAGAACTTCATGATCACCAAACCAACCCTGCAAAGAATACTGAAAGACATTCTAGATACACATAGGAGAAAACCACTAAGCAGGACAGACAATTAAAAAGAATGGAAAGTTAAGGTAAAACATCAGAAAGAAAACATGTCAAAAATAAACCAATATATGACAGTTATAACCATTAATGTAAATGGCCTCAATTCACCAATTAAAAGAAACAGACTGGCAGAATGGATCAAGAAGCTACATCCAACTATATGCTGTCTACAAGAAACCCATCTAACCCAAAAGGAAGCACATAGACTGAAAGTCAAAGGATGGAAAACAATACTCGATGCAACAGGAACTCAAAAAAAAAAGTGGGGGTAGCTATTCTGTTGGCAGACCATGTGAATTTCAAACCAAGAAAGGTCCAAAGAGATAAAGAAGGTCACTACATACTAGTTAGGGGAAAACTGCAAGAGGGAGAGATAACAATCTTAAATATATATGCCCCAAATTCCAGAGCACCCAGCTACACAAAGCAAGCATTAAAAGAATTGAAACATCAAACAGGCAAAACACAATTATAACAGGAGACCTTAACACACCATTGACACAAAGGGACAGATCAACTAGACAGAAAATCAGCAAAGAAATAACAAAACTCAATCACAGCTGTGAACAAATGGATTTGATAGATGTATAAAGGTTGTTCCATACAACAGCATCAGAATATACATTCTTCTCAGCAGAATATACATTCTTCTCAGCAGAATATACATTCTTCTCAGACATTCTCTAAAATAGACCATAAACTAACCCATAGAACATATTTAAGTAAATGCAAAAGAACTGAAATTATCCCATGCATGTTATCAGATCATAGCTTCATGAAACTAGAAATTAATCAAAAAAGTAACTGAAACACCCCACAAGCACATGGATATTGAATAATACACTCTTGAAAATCAGTGGGTCCCAGAGGAAATTAAAGAAGAAGTTAAATAAGCAAATGAAAATACAAATACAACTTACCAGACTCTGTAGGATGCAATGAAAGTGATCCTCAGAGGAAAATTTATTGCACTGAGTTCCCACATTAGGAAAGCATAATGAACACAAATAAGCAACCTGATATTACACCTCAAACATCTAGGAAAAGAACAGCAAGCCAAGCCCAAAGCCAAAAGAAGGGAGGAAATTATAAAGATCAGAGCAGAAATTAATGCAATAGAGACAAAGAGCACAATATGAAGAGTCAATGAATCAAAGAATTGGTTCTTTGAAAGAAAAAATAAAATTGACAAGCCCCTAGCCAACCTAATTTTAAAAAGGAAAGAAAAGACTCAAATTAATGCAATACAGAATGAAAAAGGAGAAATCACTATCAATCCTGGGGAAATACAGAAGATCATCAAAAACTATTTCAAAATCCTCTACTCTGTTAGGTTCAATAACACAGAAGAAATGGACAAATTCCTAGAAACATACAAACCACCAAAGTTGGATCAAGAAGATGTAAAACTGCTGAATATCCCAATTTCTAGTAATGAAATTGAAAATGTAATTAAGTCCCTACCAACAAAGAAGAACCCAGGCCTGGTTACATATTCACTGAGGAACTCTACAAGAAATACAAAGAAGACTTAATGCTGACACTCCTCAAACTCTTCAATGAAATTGAAAGGGAAGCAATTCCCCCTAAGTCATTCCTGGAAGCAAATATCACTCTAGTACCAAAACCTGAGAAAGACCCAACTAAAAGAGAAAATTACAGGCCAATCTCCCTAATGAACATAAATGCAAAAATTCTCAATAAAATGTTGGCAAACAGGATGTGGCAAATCATCAAGAAGATTGTATAGCATGACCAAGTGGGATTCATCCCAGGCATGCAGGGATGGTTCAACATACATAAATCAATAAATGCAATCCACCATATCAATAGAGCCAAAAGTAAGAATCACATGATCATTTCTATAGATGAAGAAAAGGCTTTTGATAAGATCCAACACCCATTCATGATAAGAAACTTACACAGAATTGGAATAAATGGTCTTTACCTCAATGTGGTAAAGGCCATCTACAACAAACAACAGCCAGTGTCATATTAAATGGCCAAAAACTAAAAGCCTTTACCTTGAAAACAGGCACAAGACAAGGATGTCCCTTATCACTGCTCCTATTGAACATAGTACTGGAAATACTAGCCAGAGCAATTAGACAAGAGAGAGAAATAAAAGGAGTAAAGATAAGAAATGAGGAAGTTAAATTATCATTAGTTGCAGATGACATGATGCTCTGCACAGAAGACCCCCAAACCTCCATTGAAAGTCTCCTAGATATAATAAATAAATTCAGCAATGCAGCTGGATACAAATTCAATACTCAAAAATCAATAACATTCTTATACATTAACAACAAAAATCACTGAGAGAGAAATAGAAGCCATACCCTTCACACTAGCATCCAAAAACTGAAATATTTAGAAATTAATCTAACAAAAGATGTAAAAGAGTCATACAGGGAAAATTATATTATCCTGAAAAAAGAAATCAAAGAGGACCTCAGTAAATGGAAAGACATCCCTTGTTCATGGATAGGAAGAATAAATATTGTGAAAATGGCCATTCTCCCAAAACTGTTATACAGACTCAATGCAATCCCAATGAAAATACCACTAACATACCGCACAGATCTAGAGAAATCACTCCTAAAATTCATCTGGAACCAGAAGAGACCTGGAATAGCAAAGGCAATTCTAAGCAGCAAAGGAAAGGCAGGAGGCATCACAATCCCTGACTTGAAGTCATACTACAAAACTTCTGTAATAAAATCAACGTGGTATTGGAATAAAAACATACCTGAAGATAAATGGAATAGACTATAAGATACTACCACATCTATGAACACACTCAACCACCTTATCTTTGATAAAGGGGCCAAAAATGTTCACTGGAAGAATGATAGTCTCTTTAATAACTGGTGCTAGAAAAACTGGCAGTGCAATTGCTGAAAACTAAAATGAGACCCATGCCTAAAACCATGTACTAAACTAAAATCTAAATGTATCAAAGATCTAAATATTAAAACAGAAACACTACATCTGTTGGAAGACAAAGTAGGTAAAAATCTTGAAGACATAGGGGGTGGTAGAGAATTCATGAACAAGAACCAAACTGCATGGGAAATACTTCCCAGAATCAATAACTGGGATCACATCTTATTAAAGTTTCCGCATGTCCAAAGAAATCTCCAGCAGAGTGAAATGAAAACACAGCAACTGGGAAAAAAACCTTTGTGAACTGTCCCTCAGACAAAGGACTTCTGTCTAGAACTTATGAAGAATTTTTAAAAAATCAGATCCCCGAAATTCAAAGACCCAATCCAAAAATGGGCATCTGAGATGAACACAAAGTTCTCAGATGAAGAAATATGAATGGCAGATAAATACATGAAAAAAGTGTTCATCATCCTTGATCATTAGGGAAATGCAAATTAAAACTACACTAAGATTCCATCTCACTCCAGAAAGAAAGGCCAGGATCAACAAAACTACCAACAACAAATGCTTGAGAGGCTGTGGGGAAAAAGGAACTGTTCTGCACTGTTGGTGGGAGCGTGGACTGGTGAAAACACTGTGGAGGTCAGTTTGGAGATTTCTCAAAAAGCTGGGGTTGGAAGTCCCACTTGACCCAACTATTCCACTCAGGTATATTCCCAGAACTGAAAACATCCTACTACAGTGATATATGTGCACCATGTTTATAGCAACACAATTTGTAATAGCCAGATCTTGGAAACAACCTAAGTGTCCATCAACTGAGGAATGGATAAAAAAATTGTGGTACTTTTACACAATGCAGTACTACTCAGCTATAAAGAATGATCACATTAACATATTTATAAATGAATGGATGCAACTTGAACCCATGCTCATCAGTGAAATAAATCAAACTCACATGTATAAATACCATATAGTGTCCCTAGTGTAAGAAATGGTAAGAGCACAGAAGGTTTTATGGTAATCATGGTTCACCATTATATTGCTTTGAAGTCTTATGTTTTCATTCATTGGTTGGAATGGTTTTATTCTGTTTTGTTTGATATTAATATGTGTGATGGTATGAATAGTTACTTTGAAGAAAAGACAATATCACAGTCATTGTTGTTTTAATATCATCTTGCTCTGAAGTCCTACCATACTCTGGTTTTTTTATTACCATTGGTTCTAACATGTTGTGTCTTATTCAATTTTAATATGTATGATAGTATAAACAAATTTTTTATGGAAAATGAAATAATACTAACCATTGTTCATCTTCAGTTATTTGTTTCAGAATGCCTTGCAATACTTTCATTCTTTTGAGAGGTTTTATTCTATTTTGTTATGTATGACATTATTGTGTGTAAAGCTAAGTTCAACTATTTGAAGGAGACATTATGATAGCTACTGTTAATATCCAATTGTCTTGTTGTGAAGTGCTGTGTTACTTACATGTTCTGTTCTGATCTGCTTAAATCTGTCCTCTTTTGTTTTATCCTCTTTAAAATAAAAAAATTAAAAAAGATATGTTCACCATCACTGGTTATTCAAGAAATGCAAATTAAAACAGGATTGAGATTTCATCTCACCCCTGAAAGCATAGCTGTCATCATAAAACAACTGATAATAAATTTTGGTGAGGCTGTGGGGAAAAAAGTAATACTTCTCCACTGTTGGTGGGAGTGCAGACTGGTGCAACCACTTTGGAGGTCAATATGGAGATTCCTCAGAATACTAGGATTGGAAGTTCCATTCAATCCAGCTATTCCCCTCCTGGGTATTTTCCCAGAAAAATTGAAAAAGTCATGTCACATTGATATATGTGCACCCATGTTCATAGCAGCACAATTTGTAATAGCTAAATCTTGGAAAAAACCCAAAATGCCCATCAACTGCAGAGTGGATTTTTTAAAATGTGGTATATTTATAGAATGGAATACTACTCAGCTATATAAAAGGATGGTCTTGAGGCCTTATCGGTAAATGGAGGCAACTTAAGAATATCCTGATTAGTGAAATAAACAAGACTCACATTAGTAAATATCACATTTTCTCTCTAGTGTAAAAAAATAATAAGAACGGACAGAATAATGGTATCTAAATAGTATAATAGATATAAAAGTATAATAGATATTGTAAAAGTGAATGGGAAGGAAAGTGCTCTAAAGGATATAACTGTATGTATAGTGTGTAAAATAGATGGCCATATTACTGAGCTTTTTTCAGATCATTGAACAGAAGAGTTTTCACTGTCCGTGTTTGAGTGTCTCACCACTTTTTGTGCTTTGACTTTGTAACTTTAACAACTATTGTTAACAATATGTAATGTTCTTCATCTGAGATGAACACAAAGTTCTCAGATGAAGAAATATGAATGGCAGATAAATACATGAAAAAAATGTTCATCATCCTTGATCATTAGAGAAATGCAAATTAAAACTACACTAAGATTCCATCTCACTCCAGGAAGATATAAAAGGATGGTCTTGAGGCCTTATCGCTATGCATGCAACTAGTGATTTTATGAAGTTAATTTTACTGAACTTATAATAACATCTACGCATGCAACTAGTGATTTTATGAAGTTAATTTTTTGGAACTCTGTATTCTACTTTCTCTTCTTGTTTTTTCTATTTTGTCTTTTTAATTTTCTTTTCTTTCCTAAAATAAAAAAAGTGCAAAAAGTTGAATGTTTACTGATAGTCCATAGAGAATGAAGTCCTTGGGTTTCTTTTTAATCATTGATTTTTTACAAGACCATTGACTTGTCATTATTTTCATTATTTTTAAAACAGGAAAATGCCCATCTCTTGCTAGTTTAAAAATTTTAAGAAATTTAAACTACTATTTTGAATTGAATTAATATAGAAACAAATTAAGAAGAAAACAATCTTTTAGTAATGAGGTTATTTATTAAAGTTTTACAAATGTGATTTGAGGTGACTTCTCTTTCAGGTCTAATGCACCTTTGACTTATATTTAAATGGCCAGGAAAGCTATATCATATATCATAATGCATTTACAATCTACACATTTGATTACAAAAAAAACTGAGGGATAAATTTTTCCAATGTTTCCCTGCAAATTCTACTACTGTCCAATGTTTCTTTGGTGTTACACCAATGATATTTTCTGGAAATCTGCAATGTGATTGAGTAAACTTAAACTAAGTCAACTGCCTTTCATGTTCAATGGCACAATTAGAAAGTCTGTTCTATAAACCCTGGTTCTTCTTTTTTTTTTAGATTTTATTTAAAGAGAAACAAAAGCATGTAAAGGGTAGAGATAATGCAGAATTCCAAAAAAAAGATAAACAATAAGAAATTACTAGTTAATAAATTATATATTATCCTCTTAGAAATAGTTGTTCAAGTTACAAAATTAAAGCATACAAAGTAGATAGTCAAACAGTGAGAATGTGAACAGCTACGCATGCATGAATCTCTAAGTGTATTTCTATCCTTTCTGTACTAGAGGGAAAAACAAAGCTTAGCAAGACAAAACAAAACAAATTCCTATAAAAACATGAAACCAAAAAGTCATATAAAACCACAGTACAAGGTGATCTACAATGATTGGTGCATTGTTTCTTATTATCTTCAATAGAATGTCTATATCATCAGGCATAATTGAATATAACAGTATAACTGAGTATAGCAGTAAATAACAATATTAGTAAAATAAAACATTGTAGACAGTATAAAACTTTAAAGGCAGGTAATAATCAAACCAGACTGGATATTCTAGTGGATCTTGTCATCTTAAGTGCAGTTGCCTATACTCTCAGACTTGATACTATCAATCACAACAGCTTTGAATAAAATCTATCAATACAAAACAGCAATCCAGCAAACCAGATTCGATTACTATCAGTCATGGTAAAACAGTGTAGGTTTTACAGAGCTTTAGATTAAGTTAATAGGAAATTAAGGATGATTACCTTAGTATATCCTGTTATTTTCAGGATTACTGTCTGTGCCCTCAAATCTAGCACAGGTAGAATGACTGGAACAGAATATAATACATCTAAGCAGAGTAGCATGAGTAATGTGGGTTTTAAATCCTGATGCAATATTAACAATATAGCGTATCAAACATGTGCACCCATGTTCATAGCTGCACAATTTGTGATAGGTAAATCCTGGAAACAGCGTTTCCTGAGATCCATGCTGTGTTGGAACTTGGGGCACTGGGGAAACAAACAGCCAGCTTGCTGCTCTGGTAAGCGGCTGTGAGCCTAGCAAGCCGCAGCTGCTCCAGGGTGTGAACCATCAGCACTTCCTGAGATCCACACCATGTTGGAACTTGGGATGCTGGGGAGAAAAGCAGCCAGCTTGCCACTCTGGTAAGTGGCTGTGAGCCAACCAGTGCACGGGCTAAATCAGCCTCCCATCCCCACCTTTAGCAAGTGGGATCCAGAGATCTGAGCATCTCTTGCAAGTTTGACTATATGCAATATCGAAAATAAGGGGGATTTCCTTCTCCAATCTCTTTGAAGGCACATTTTTTCACTGTTTTGCTCTGTTTGATTAATGGTACTGCTCTATTCAATATTGTGTTATTATAAGTTCAGTATTTCCCTTGATTTTGCTGTACCTGATTGAAAGAACAACTATTGTGAAGAAAACAAGATATAATATTGTACCTATCACTGTTATGCCGGTAAGCTGCTGTGAAGTTCTGTACTAATTTCACTACGCTGTCTCAATTGGCTTTGTTCCATCTTGTTCTGCTGTATTTCACTACCTTCAACATAAAATAAATAAATCAAGAAATAATCCTGTGATGGCTGTGTAATTTCTCCAGGTATCCACATACTGTAGAAGAAGGTCTTAGCTTCCTGGGAATGCTGCATTCTGCTTCTCCAAAGACCCTGATGTTCTGCTATTACTCATCACATGCTATCAGGTATTTACAGGAACTGGTTTGCACATTTATCCAATGTATTAGTGAAGAAGAATGGTTTGAGTGCTCCATTTGTGTAAAACAAAGTAAATATAAATGTAGATCATGCATACAATTAATTCTCACTATAGGTCAGGAGAGAGAAAAAATTAAGGTCTCAGAGATCTCAAAGTGTAATATATTTATGCATTAGTACAGTATGTGAAGCCTTCAATGCAGAGAATCAGAAATATAAGTACAGGCAATGGAAAAGTAATTTTTAAAAGACCAAGGATTACTCTTTATTTATTATGTTGTATACTTCATCAAGTGATTTAAATGTACTACATAAATTCATTCTCACAACTCTGAAAAGCTGGTATGCATTGTTAACTCTATCTTACATCTGAAAAGAATGCTAGATGTTTAGTAACTTCTATGCAGCCAACAGCCAGTGAGCAACAGAGCTGGGTCTGACTTCATAGCCTGTTTGTTTGCTGTCTTCTGTGTATATGTGATTTGGTAAAAGGAAAATCAAATTTCATGCACTTTTCTTTTTCCCATCCTGTCTGTGATGCCTGGCCAAAAAAGTAGCCCTTTAGTTTCTCTGATTTTGGAGGCTCAGAAGTGAGCAACATGGTATATTTGGGATTTTTTTTTTTTTTTGGGTAATTCTGTTGCATGGCTGAGTGGCTATTGCTGAGCTCAGTCCAGAGTTAAGAGTCAAGGATCCACCGGGAGGGGAAAGAGAAAGCCCTATACAACTCAGTGTTTACACAGCAGGAGCACATGTGTGTGTCTTCTCACTGGTTGGATGAATACTGGGTTGCACAATTGAGTGTAATGGGTGAAAACAAACCAAATCAAAACAAGAATAGACAAAACTCAAGGAAATAGCATCTGCTACCTAAACTTGAAAGGCAAAACTCTGTATTGCCTTAATTGGTTTATTGCTTGTGTTTTTCTTAGGGCTGTGGTCATTTATCAAAGGTTTTTTCCCTAAATTCAAGGATTTAAAAGTGGTGGAAGTCTTGTTTCTTGATTTCAATTTCTGCATAGAATATAACCAATCATGGTGAAGGGGATTCCCAAAATACAAAAATTGTACCATGAGTTTATAAAAACACTTAATCAGCTACTGTTTGTAGGCATGTGCAGGCCAGATTTCAGGGGTACCTGATCCCTATCAACTATCCAGACAAGTTACCTTTCCAGGCCCTAATTTTGGGCATATATACATAAGAAAGTGCATGTGTGTAGGAGGGTACTTGGCAAGTAACACCTTCATCATAAATATTAACTCCTGTTAAAAAAAAAATTAACTCCTGTTATCATCTGGCCTTAGTCACTTCTACTTTGACCTGATAGAGGACTGGATGAATAAGTTATAACCATTGCCATCAATTCATTGAAATGGCATCTTTATTAGTCAGTTTTGCCTCTATTATTTGGCCAGTTAATGATAGTTGCTTGGTTATTAAGCTTTAAGTTCTTCATGATAAGTTTATTGCAAGTTAACTGTCAATGATTCTTTGCTATGGACCAAATTCCTTTAAAATTCCTATACCCTATGTTAAATTTCAGAATGCTCTTTGGAGACAACATTGCATGGTAATGTCTGATTGGTTCCCATCTGAGAGGCAGGTGGTAACTCATCATCTGATACTTTTTTGGTGCCATACTGACTATGACTAAAAATCACTTCTTATTCTGAAGCTTATTGGAATGTGATGCTTCATAACCTGGGATTAACCACCTCTCATCACCTGCTGTTGACCACCTAATTATTGCTTTGTTGTCTGGCTGTCTCATTCTACTACTCTCTTATGACTCTAGCCCCCGAGAACCTGTGCGTGTGACCATTGACTTCATAGTGTTACATGATCCTTCTTCAATTTCTACTCAAAAATCAGTTGTGAAAATTTACATCTATTTAACTTATGATAGTGTGTCTCCATATAACAACTAGCCTGCAGCTAGATGGGAGTTATTTATTCACTTAAGTATTTACTGCTATGTTCCACACATCTCAGCAATATCAGTTTTTCATATTTTCATCAAAGATATCTATAAAAATCATAGGAGATTAAGATTTCAAAATAATAACCAAATATCTCCAGTTTGAATGTGACAGCCCCATGCTTTTCAAAGTTGAGTACAAATTTTATTAAGTGACACAGAGAGATAAATTAATTTTACTTTCTTCTTAAAGTTGCACAAATAATGTAAATGATTATCAGATACTGATCAATTTGTTGCAGACCTTGTGTCTTCTAAATCAAAGATATATTGGGACAAGCATGAATCTAATAATTCTAAAATCAGATTACAGAAGCTGATAATATCTCTTGCTCTAGAGAGTAAAAGAATGTTAAAGTGAGGTGTTACTTGATTTTGTGTAAAATATTCACACTCATTGTTTATCTTGAGCCACTCTCACTATTATTGTTCAGCTAGTCTTACTTCTTACACTGAACCCTTCTAACCATTCAAAGGTGGTTAAGAGGATGAGGCTTGAGTTTACTCTCCACTGGGCCCAGGTATCCCAAGGGTAAAGGAGAGAAATGTGAAAGAGTTCATCAGTTTCAAAGGATTAAAAGCAGTCAGATGAGAATGAGGTAAAATGACAGAGTCACCAGGTACCAAAGCACACCCCATATAACAGGATAAGATGCTTTCTCTTGAGTCTATTTTGAAGACTTTAAAATTGAAAATGACATAAACTTTGTGGCTATAGATCTGTTATTGACTCTGTTTTGAAACATACTTGAGTTTGATGTCATAAATTGGTATATTTATCTTTAATGAAAAATTTAAAAATAAACACTGAATTTTACCAAATACAGAACAATTCTGCTGCTGCAGGAAAAGTATAAAAGCTCTAGTTTCTCTATCTGGCAGTGTATAGTTTCTTTTGTCTTTTGTAGCTATGTTTCCTGGTTAAACTTGGGCTACTAGAGTGAGTGTCATTCCTAAGAAGATGGATTTGTAGTTTTTCTAGTTTTTGATGATGTTCAGCATACAATAGCATCACACAAAGAATCAAATCAAGGTCAAGTAGTAAAAGGTAAGAAAAAGACAAAAAGTTCTGCCCAAATAACGTACTGACTGAAACAAAAACTCAGTCTTTTCAATATCCTTATCCCCTATTGACCCTAAGTTCCAAAATCACTGAGTGACTAAGAAAGTCTGTATTCATTTTTATGACTAAGAAGAAATATAAGCAGTAGCAAACAGCATGAGTTTTAGGGACATTTTTAATATCGGAAAAATATCAGAGTTTTTAGATACAATTTTACTATCCCAGGAAATCCTACTATAATTTTTGGAGAGTTAGACATTTAAAAACTGAATTACTCATTTCTAGGGTAGAATTTTGTCTGCAAAATCTCAACAGTGTGAAGGAGAATAATGTAGAAAATGTTGAAATAGAGGAGCAGATGGAAGCATGTAATTCATACTATGAAATAAAAAACATATTTTGGCAGTGATTCATATTAATGAATGTGATTTCTACAAACTACAGTATTCAACAGCAGCAAACAATTTTTATCAAGAGATACATGGCCATGTCACTAAATACAAGTACGTACTGGAGTATTAGTGAAGTTCTAAGAACAACGGATCTGTTTATAATGCTCATATCCAATATTTATGGAGTCATCCTAAATGACTACACAGTTTAGGAAAATGATAATTACACTGACTGAGTACAAATGCAGACTCCATTAAGATAATTTCATGACTGTTAGCAAGTTGTTCTTTTCTACCTTAATTTTATCCTATGTTACAATAAAATAGCAACCTTGTTTATTTTATAAAATTTAAATAAAACAATACAGAAAAAATTAAACAACATAGAGCTTAGCAAATCATCAAAAATATCTTTGATACTTTTTCCTTTTTAAAATTATCTAATTTTACAAAACTTGAAAACATTTTTTTGCAAAGTGAAAAGATGAAAGATAGACTTGGAGAAATACAATCGATCTGCAATATGTGGGAAAGACAAAGATAAGAATCATCAATTTACAGTTTCTTCAAAATAATTAGAAAGAAAAACCAATATAAAGTGGACAAAATACTTGAAAAGGCAGTCACTAAAACAAAAATGCAAAAGTCAAAAAATATATTAAAATATTCAGAATAGTTGATAAAATACTAAATAGACATAAATTTCTAGAAGTCATAATTTTTTCCTCTGAAAAATTTGAATAACATCTTCTGGTAACAAGGAAGTATGAAAATGAGTCTATTTACATAAATAAAAGTTGTAATTTTCAACAATTTTTAAATAGCCTCATGGTAACACTAATTAAAATTACAGTACAAATTTTTTAATCAAAAAAATCTTACCTCTGAGAATTTATGAACTTATATTTTGTATATATCATGTATAACATATTTTTATATTAATATATATCTTAATGTATATTACACATATACATATTTTTCTTTTCTTATTTAAGAAAGACTATTTCTGCATATAAATGTTTCTGAAAGAAATATTTTATTAGTAAAAAAGTGTTGGAATTATGAAAATGTCCATCAATATGAGAATGATTGACAATATTATTGTAACTCTTAATATGTAATTACAATGAAGTCATACTTTAAAAATGAGCTATATTTTTAAAGTGTTGATCATGAAATAAGATGAAGTGAAAAAAGTTTCAGAGTAAAAGATTTTTATCCTACTTTATAATGTATATAGTTTGTATAATGTTGCATGAAGAAGTTAAAATAAGTAGAATTATAAGTATTACATTTTTAAAAATTTTTTATTATTTTGAAGGTAGTGAAATACAACAGAACAAGACAGAACAAAGACAATTGAGACAATGCAGTGAAATTGGTACAGAATGTCACAACAGTCAATTTAAAGTTTTTCCCAGTAGGGATAACAGTAATAGGTACTATAGTATATCTTGTTATCTTCACAATAGTTGTTCTTTCAATCAGGTACAGCAAAATCAAACCAAATACAGAACATTATAGAACTTATCAAAACAGAATATTGAATAGAGCAATACAATTAATCATAACAAAGCAAAACAGTGATAACAATATTTGTCTTCAAAGAGATGGTTGAAGGAAATCCCCCCTATTTGCTATATTGTATATGGTCAACCTCACAAAAGATGCTCAGACCTCTGGCTCCCACTTGCTGTGGGGGCGGGGTATGTGATGTTTGATTCTCAGCCTGTACACCAGTAGGCTCACTGGGGCTTACCAGGAAGGTGAGCAGGTTGCTTGGTTTCCCAGTGCCTTACATCCCAACATGGCATGGAACTTGGAAACACTGACTGGTTCTCCCCTTGGGGCAGCCGCCACTTCTTTGATACATTTTAAAACTTGTTAAATTTCACTTGGCAGCATTTTCCTTATAGGGTTAGCATGTCTGGTGTATTTTTTCCTTTCTATGTTTTTATTTTAACATGTCAATATTATCAACTTTATGTATGTAATTATAATACCACAAGAAAAAACCTGTTCAATCTACTTTGGTACTTACTTTCTATGCCACAATTGTTAAAAATTATTTTAACTGATTTTAGTTAGGTCTGATGTATTTTATTCTTTTCATTCTGTGAAACTTATAGACTCAGTCTTATACTGTGAGAGAAATTTTCTGTTTAGGTGCTAGCTCAATTTAATTCAACTGGTTAAACATCTGTTGGGCAACTATGAGGCCATGAGTTTGATGCCCAGTATCAAAAAAAAAATCTGTTTGGGACTGAGAGACTAATAATGCATTATTTTTATTCCAGTACTTTTGGAGGTGTTATTATTGAGGTTTGAATTCCACATATGAAGATCACATCAGGGAAGATGAGTTATTCATCTGTGCCAGGAAAATCCAGAAATAAACAATATGGGATCAAAGAAGGGGAAATATTTTGGCATTGCAAATGGATATCTTGGTTTTGCCACAAATTGTCAGAGTCCAGCTGTGGCAGGGCTTAGGGATCCCAAAGGTGGTCAGGGAGTCGGCGAGTGAGAGACAGAAGACACTGCACACCAGTCTGTGAGTGAATCTGAATCTATTTTAATTTTCAGAAGCTGGAATATATATTTTCTAACTTTTGGCAGCAACCCAAACCCCAAGCAGGAAGCGTCCCAGGCTTAGGGCCAGGCAGGGACAATCTTAAACAATATGTGTTAATCAACTTTTTTCACCTTTGTAACACTTTTACTCTTGTTGCTTAATTAGCTTGGGAAATGTAAGCCAACGCACCTGGATGCCCACAGGAGGGAGAGATGGAGCAGCAGCTGTGAAGCTATCACGCCGCTCCCTACATTTTTTCCCTTATCACTTGTGGGAGTATGGCAGGCCCTGTGAGGATAGCGCCTGTCTTGGGTCAAGGACTCTTCATATGAATCCAACCAGGCCTTACCCGTCATGGGCCTGCAGGACAGCAATTGGTCCTGTGCCTGTCTTAGGCGGCTGGTGGCGTAACATATGTGTCCTAGTTGCCCATCTCTGGCTGCCTGTCCAGTGTCTCCGGGCAGTTGTCTCACAGGAATTTTGTAAATCCTCCTCCATGAGCTCTTCCATTTAAAGCCTCTGTATAAACTTTCTCATACTACTCACAGAAGGTAAAATTTCACAATTAGTTTTCTCAAAGTTATCTAGAGGGTTTCTAGTAACTCCTCTGGAGTTTCTATTTTCGATTTCATATTGAGTATTACATGAAAATATATATGTGAATTACACAAATTACAATTATCAGTACAAAATATTACAAGATCCTTGCACCCAATTTCCACATGCAGTGTCCTTTTCCTGGAGAAGCGATTCCTTGAAGCGCTCTCCTCCACCTATGGACCTTGTCACAAGGCGTGGATGGACTAGGACGCGGCATGGATGGAAAAGGGCACCGAAAGAAATGAACTGAAGTATGCTTACATCTTGCTGAAGGTTTCTAACACAGATGAGATTATTGATGTGTGTGGGGTATTTCCTCCTGCCTCCTTCACTGATCTGTGGTGAAGCTTATGCAACAGTTGGTGCCAGGACACTCTGGTAGTGTGATAATGATCTACAAAAATATGGTGTCTTCATATTGCTTAGCAAATTTAACCCTCTTTAAACAAAACTGCATGGAGCAGAACATTAACAGACACTTCTGTGTAGGGCAGGAGATTCTTTTTCTCAGTTATCAATAAACATCTTGGACTAGGCTGCTTCCATGTTTTCATTTTAAATGGTGTCACATAACATGCTACTGTAATTGACAGAGGGTTTAGTACCATTTCTCACCTTCTGAGCAGTAGTTTGATCGATAGCTTTGCATAAGTCAATCTATTGCTTAATAGTCTGTAACCATAGAGGGGGTGGAGTTTGAGTGACAGTCAATACTAATTTAGATATAGGCACCCCTGTGTACATTTTTAATTAATAGATCTAGGCTATACTGAGTTTCCTTGATGGTCCTATATTTGATTTGGAGGAGGAAATCTCAGTTTTATTTAGACTACTTCAGTTTACAGTTTAGATCTGAAATATGCCCTAAACTCTCTTAAGTTTTCAGGTGAGGCTTTCAGAAGGTGAATGGATCAGGGATATATTGTACTCACTGGCAGACTAATTCACTGATGAGTTCATGGCTGAATGTGCTGCTGGAAGGTGGGGCACAGGTGTAGGAAGGAGGTCCCTGGGGTTTCCCTGCAGTTTGACTGTCTGTCTGTCTGTCTGTCTGTCTGTCTCTATTTAAGGCCACCAAGTGGGGAGCAGTTTTTCTCCATGCCTTTTTGCCAAGATGCTTTCATGTGGTGCCCTCTGACCATGGACACCTCTGACACCGGAAGCCAAAATACACCTTCTTTATCTTGCAGGTGACAGGTATATGGCCCCAGCACAAGAAGGGCTGACTAGTGCACTAGATCCAGGCTGGGCATCTTTCTTTTGTCTCACATGTGGCTTTATTACAATGTATAATGAACAGATCTGATTGCTGCTTACATTAATTGAAGAAAATTATATTGTAGCTTCATTACAATGTATAATGAATAGTTCTGATTTCCACTTACATTAATTGAAGAAAATTATTTCTCTGACTGAACAGCATGGCTAGAAAATTTCACAGCCCACTTCTGGTTTTCCTTGGTAATGATTTTTCATTATTATAAATTAAATTTATTTTTGATTAATGGATGAAAACATAAAACTTCATCTTTTTGTAGGAACTAGTGCTGTTTTGCACTTTTTATATTGCATAAAGTTTTTAAAAAGCTTATCATAGTTATTCTTTCAAATATTAGTTTTATATGGTGAAAACCTTCAAAATCATTTCTTCTAGTGTTTTGAGTTGTATGCCATGTAATTGTTAACTATACTTATGCTGCATGTAATATTTTCTACTTTAACTATGTGAATCTGTTTTCTAGATATTTTCACAGTACTGGCTAAACTATTTTTTTTCATCAAGGTTGTTCATTCACTTTCACAATTTTATTTGCTTACTTTTAGAATGACTGAAAATGTACAATTAAGTGATAAGAAGAAATTGGAACAATGTATAAACCAACTAGCATGCATGGTGCTACCCACTATTTTTTCCTTGGTCACAAAATTTTACAGTGCCCTATCCTTTGAGTTTCAAACATTTTCCTTGTTTGACAATGTTGATGAATTTTAATGTTCAATATTTTAAAGTAATCTTGACCCAAAGTATTATAAAAATTCTTATTGTTGTCTTCTTTAGAAGCAATAAATAAAAGGAATTTTTTCTCTAATTTAAAATAATGACAACCTCTCAAGTATAAGTTCTTGTAATTACTCAGTAGACAGTGAAGGTCAACAGTCATCACAGTCAACAGTAATTAATCCCTTGTTTCAGTCATTAGTAGAAGTCAGTCCAAATATTTACCCACAATTTTTTGACATAATGTCCAAGAGAATTTTACTAGGTTCTCAACTGTTATGCTTCTGTTAGAATTTACAGGTGTCAGTAAAACACATGAATTGTTCTATCCAGTATACATCTTGCCAGATACAATGCTTGATGTCTCTCTTATTGCAGCTCAAATGATCCACATGAAAGAGGACTGAGGCAGAAGCCAAACAGAGCTGGCAGAATTCATCCTCTCTGAGGTCTCTCTGGGACCCAGGTCTCTCTGAGAACCTGGACCTCCAGGGCATCCTATTAGCACTGTTTCTGTCAATCTACATGGTGACCTTGGTAGGCAACTTGGGGATGATCACACTCATCAGGCTGAAGCCCTGCCTCCTCTCACCCATGCACTTCTTTACTGTTGCTTCTTTACTGAAATGTTTACTATAGTAATTGTCCTGATCTCCTACGGCTTCATTCTGTCAGTTCTCAGGACACACTCTGCAGAAGGGAGGAGAAAGGTCTTCTCTACATGTGGCTCTTCCCTCACTGCAGTGTCCATTTGCCATGGATTTGTGCTTTTCACGTACATGAGACCAAGTTCCAGCAAAATACCTTGGACAATGACATGGTGGTGTCCATATTCTACACCACTGTGATTGCTGCACTGAAGCCCAGTATCTGCAGGTTGAGGAACAAAGATGTCAAAGAAGCAATACAAAAAATGTTTGGGAAAATCAGTTTATGAATAAAGTATTGTTCACCTTAAAATATTATTAAAATTGCCATTAATATTTTGTATGTTACTGTAAAAAGAATTTGATGAAAATGTTCAGTGTACTAATATGTGTTTGTCCTTTGTGACTATTTAAAATTTAGGACATGAGCTGTGTTCTCCTGTGATGTATTGAAAGCAGAAATAAACTAATATATATATTTGTTTTTATAATATTCATAACAATATATGTACATGTTCCCTCACATAGATACTGGTACCAGCCAAAATGCACACACTGCATGTAGAGCCCTATAAATCCATAAACTTTAATACACTGTGTATAATATTTTATTAGCTTCTCTCAATTGTGTCTCAGGGTTTCCTATAATTACATTTATGAATACCTTTACAGCTTTAGCTAACTGGCTTGGTCAGATGCTGGTATCCACTGGATGTTCACACCCCTCCTGCAATCCCAGAACATTTTCTATAGCGACTCGGATGCTTAATTCCAATTTGAAGCAACTTCCTTCATTCTTTGCAGTGTGCATCAATTGCATCTTTGTTTACTACCTTTCAGATTTCTTGGTTCATTAGGGGGCTGAAGCACAGGCAGAAAACTCTTTAATTTGATAGCAATAAGCATCGGCATTTATCAGGACTCTACTTAAACTTGACTAAAACAACCACAACACAGCGCATTTAATTAAAAAGAAGTTTTCAGAAGTTTTGCCTCTTCTGACACTGGAGTCCACATTACTCCTTAGTAGATTTCCCACAGCCCTGTCCCCTACTCCACTTTTGTCTCTGTTTTCTTTTGACCCCTCCTGTGCTCTGAGACCCTTGGAGGTTTCACCCTTCCTCACTGCCCAGGTCCCAGATGGAAACAACAGGAAATGACCTTGCTGTGCTGATGCTGTCCTGCTCCGCACATACCGCAATTTCTCTGCACTTCTCCACCTTCATCAAGGTGGGTCTAACTGTACTCTCACTCCCTCATTCTTCTTAAATTATTACATTTAAATCATAATTTTCTGAGTTCATTTACTCTCTCAAAGATTCCCTTTATTCATCCAAGATAATTATAGTAACTCTATTAGCATGTAGAGTATAACCTTTTATAATTTATTGAAATGTGATAAATTTAAATAACACCACCACAGTCAAATACAATGTATACAGAGATGTATAGTCCAATATATTCCTATGCAGTATATACAAAATGATTTTATTCTTCTGTTGGACAATTCCTTGTGATATCACAACATTAATTGCTTCAAATATAAAAACTCAGAACTTACCTATGATTAGTATGTAGTCAGAGTATTTATTACGACTGTTGCAGCATATAGGAGCTTATATGCATGTGTTAGTGTGTGCATATTACTAAGAATTGAAGAGTTAATTGAACAACATAATATAAAAACTGGTAAATTGTATGCATATACAGGTTTGATTTTGAATCAAGGACTCAATCACAACCATAATGAAAGAATAAATCACAGACTCAAAAATTACACATTTGTTGAATTAGCAAACAGTACACTATTAACCCATAAGTAAATATATAGCAAATACAGAAAAATAAAAATTCTAAATGAAGAAATTTCTCATGGTACCTCATTTTAAAATTACTTCAAAATTTCAACTATAGAGTCATATCAAATGAAGATAAATCTGATAAGCTTGGTGCAAATTTAAAAGCTGGAAAGTTGAAAGTGGTGGTGAGGAAGCTCCTGTGTTCTGGAAAATTTTAACACCAACAGACATTTTGCCAAATATAGTAAAAACATCTACTAGGTTTATGCATTCAGTCAAATGACAGAATGATTTATAGCTAAATGAATTAACAGACAGGAGGTCAAAACAAAAACAAAATGAAAAAATAAGATGCTAGGTAGTATGTTAGAAAGATTTGCATAAATTTCTGCAAATTTGTAAAACATTTTACAGATGAAAACATAAATGAACAAAGAATTACATGTGATAATTATGTCTTATATGAGAAAACTGATTTAGCTGGATAAAACTAGGATTTATTGAAAAAGAAAAATGCATAGTCATTTTGAATGCTATAAATATAATTTAATGGTAAAATGAATAAAAGAATAAATGGTAAAAAGAATAAATGTAAATAAAGTCAGTAGCACTCTATTAAACATCTGTAATAATTATATTGTTAATTCAAGTAAAAAACCAAGATATTATTATTTTGCAAAAGTAAAAATTGCATAAAATTCTCTTAGTTTTTAAAATGCCACTAGTTGAGTGAGAACCTGGAATAAACATCCTGAAAGACAAAGCCTTATTTTGGTTCATGAATCACAGGTTTCAGTCCATTGTCTACTGATTTTCTTCATTAGACCTGCAGTAAATTAGAAAAAAACAGAAAAGCCAAGGAAGAGGAAAGGGCTCAGCATGGCATCCAGGAATCAGAGTGTCCAGGAGTCAGAGAGGAAAAATTCTGGGACCAGATCTACCCCTCAAGGTCAGCCCCATGAGCTAGTAGGCCTCTGGACTTTATTCATCACCTGCCTATAATGCCATCCAACTATTCTTGCTGCCTTCATTAACTGATCATTTTCTAAAAAGCCCATCAGCCCTCAACTAAATTTTGTTTTTAGGGGACATTTCATTTTCATTTCCCTACCATAGTTGCAATCACAAATAATATCACATATCTGAATGGCTTAACCAAACATCACCTTATCCAAAGGAAAACCAGTGATCAGGTAAACTCAGATCATTTCACATAGGCTCACTGCTACCTGATTTCAGTTCAAAACAATCTCCTCCTTTCTGCATTGTATGTAACAAACTAATCATGCCATGTAGTTTGGATGCCAATGATAATGTGCTCAAATTTCTGGTGCCACTAGAACATCAATCACTTTCTTTAATTTCTCACTGACTTTGAAGATTATATCTTACTATTTTTCAAGGTTTTACCTAAATGAAAAATAATTCCTCCAAAACCCCATTCTATTCATAAAATTGAACTGACTGAGAGGGTTGGATTCGCCTGCAGTTGGGGTCTCTCCTCCTGCTATGGGAGACCTTGTGCTTACTCAGTTTTTATTGTTTTCCTTTATGTCTGCTTCTCTGAGTCTTTTACCAATAGTATCCTTCCTCATTGCCCAAATCCTAGAGAAATAATAGAAAAGGTTGTTGCTATTGTTTTGCCACACAATCCTGCCAACATACCTCATTGTCTTTGCAAAAGTGTATCTCTCAAATAGGTTTAAATTGTCTACTTTTGCTCATTTGTTTCATTTTTTTAAATTTTGTTTTACATTTTATTTTGAAACCATTTCTTCCTCCAGAGATTCCATTATAAGTCAACTATAGTACCAAAGTAGTCTTAAAATACAAAGTATACAAAAGAATATTTTCCTAAAATACGTTTGCATGATTTAATAATATTTCACTAGTACAGATGTGAAACATTTTCCATGATAATATTTAGATACACAAAAATGATTTTCATCTTTTTGAGTTGCTCTCCTATATGATATCACATTTTTCCTTGAATCGAATGCCAAAGTCTTGGCCATTGATATATGTTGATCTTTTACCAAATGTAATACTTGGTGTGGTCACAGTCCTGCTCTTAAACTGTATTTCAACTGATATCAACACAGCCATTATAACATTTTTAACTGTGGTATTTGTGATGCGCTTCTTATCCCTTTTTGGAATTTTTTTCCACATTTGTTTACTTTTTTAAAATTTAATTTATATAAGAAGTTTGTCTCTTTTAAAAAGGATTTGGCTTGGAATTGTTCATTTATCCAGTTTGACAATGTCCTTAACCGAACACTGCATCCTTTAAATCCAGCAAAATTCTTTGTAGAGCAATTTTTGTTTTATTGATTTGTTTTGTTTTGTTTTTCGCATCAGTACTTTTTCTTTTTTTTCTCCATTTTAACCTCACTCTGAATTACTATGTTGTTTTCATGTTTTCCAGAATTGGCTACAATACTCAAGTTTCTTCCCATTTATCACTATTTTAAAGATTACAGTACACAAGAGAGGAAGACAAGATGGCCGATCAGTGAGCAACAAAAAAGAGCCTCCCAGGAGAAACAACTCATACACCAGAATAAAACACCCTGGAGAGACCCAGACAGAGGGAGATAGATCCTCTCGACACAGGAAGAAATTAAAACACAAAAAAGCTCATCAAATACATTGGGACTACAACTGGAACAGCTGGACACAGTGTTTTCACTGCAACCCGCCAATTTTGCAGTGGACTGAATTTGCACCAGCCTGAATCTGCCATAGCTGGCAGAGCTGCCCAAACTCGTTCCCACCATGACTCACAGGAAGCAGAGCAGCGCTGAAGTTGGGAGTTGGTGAGCCTGACAGAGAGTGGAGCCGGCAAAGGGTCTTTCATTAATCCATGGTCAGTGCTGGGATTGGGACACCCCCCCGATGGGACATGGGTGACATGTTGGAATCTGGCAGGAGGAGCCTGAACTGGGAGCAACAGTGACTTCAGTTGGTTCCTCCCTCCCCAAAGCAGATTCATGGGATTTGCTTGGACTGGGCCATGCCCCTGGCTTGGGACCCAATGAGCCATCCCAAATTGATTCCCTGTGCCTAGCAAGCACTAACCAGGGGAAGGCCTCTGCAGTTTGGTTGGCCCAGTGGGGAGGGGCAGGCTTAGGCAGCCACTGCTTGCACCTCAGTGATAAGAGCAGTCAGGACAGGGGGGAGGACCCTCGCAAGTGTGCTTCCGAGGAGGTGTGGCAAATAGGAAAGGGGGCTGGGACTGCAATGTGACCTGAGTGGAGGAAGCTGGGACCATGACAGGAGAGAGAAGCAGGAAGAGGTCCCCAGCCCAGAACCCTGAGAGCCCTGATCCAGGAGAGGGAAAAACAAGGGTGACTGTGGGCAGCAGACACACAGCAGGCATGGCTTCAATGGACATTAAAAGATATCTTTGGGACCTTGTAGACGAGCTCAAAACTGAAATACTAAATCAGGTAAAGCAAGACATGAGTAGAGTAATAAAAGAAATGCTCTCAAGGAGCATCTCTCAGGAAGATACAGACAGTAGAAGGGAAGAACACAAAAAATGTAAAGAAATATTTGATAAAAAATATAAAGAAAATATAGAATACATGAAGCTGATTCAAAGAGAGTACCAGGAAATTAAAAACTGCATTGAAAGCTAGCAAAATGCCTTAAAAGAAACTAAGGATAGACTATCAAACCTTGAAGACAAGTTTGCAATGTGTGACTATGAAAGGAAAGACCTCTTAAAAATAACAAGGGAACAGTCAGTAACAATACAAAGGCTAGAAGATGACAAGAGAATCTACAATTTAAGAATAAGAAACATGAACAAAGAAGCAGGAATACATACAGGTGAATTACAAAGGCTATTCATGGAAATAATTAAGGAAAACTTCCCAAGCATGGGAAAGGAAAATGACATTCGGTTATGTGAGGCATACAGAACCCCAGCCACCTACAACCAAAACAGATCTACACCCAGACATATAATAATCAAGATACCAGAAATTCAATATAAAAGCAGAATATTAAAAGCCATCAGAGAAAAGAAACAGATTACCTATAAAGGTAAGCCCATCAGGATCATGGCTGACTTCTCCACATAGACCATCAGATCAAGATGAGCTTGGAGTGAAATATTCCAAGCCCTGAAAGAAAATAACCTCCAGCCCAGATTGATGTACCCTGCAAAACTGTCACTAGAAATTAGTGGAGAAACAAGATGCTTCCATGACAAAGAGGAACTGGGTGAGTTAGTGACCACCTCTGAGAATAATGAAGGACATTCTAGAGAGAGAAAAAGAAAATACCAGGATTTTAGGAACAGTGGCAGAAAGCCCTCAATGAGTGGGGCAGGCAGTAGAATGAAGGAGAAAACCAGACAAACAGGCAGAAAAATAGCATAGCATAAATGAGGCAGAGAAGGTTGGCTATAATCTCTAACATAGATGGCCTTGATACACTATATTGTTAATAGTGCACCAGGATTTAAAAACCCACATTACTCACACTACTCTGCTTAGACATACTATATTCTGTTCCAGTCATTCTACCTGTACTAGATTTGAGGGTACAAAGAGTAATTCCAAAAATAACAGGATATAGTATGGTAATCATCCTTAATTTCCTATTAAGTCAATCTAAAGCTCTGTAAAACCTACACGGTTTTACCATAACTGATTGTAAACAAATCTGGTCTGTTAGATCACTGTTTTATATTGATAGATTTTATTCAAAGCTGTTATGATTGATAATATCAAGTCTGAGAGTATAGGTAACTGCACTGAAGATGACAGGATTCACTAGAATATCTACTCTGGTTTGATTATTACCTGCCTTTGAAGTTTTCTATTGTCTACAATGTTTTATTTTTTAATAATATTGTTATGTACTGCTATATTCAATTATACTGCTATATTCATTTATGCCTGATGATATAGGCAATTCTATTGAAGATAATAAGAAACAATGCACCAATCATTGTAGATCACCTTGTACTGTGGTTTTATATGACTTTTTGGTTTCATGTTTTTATAGGAATTTGTTTTGTTTTGTCTTACTAAGTTTTGTTTTTCCCTCTAATACAGAAAGGATAGAAATACATGTAGAGACTCATGTATGCATAGCTGTTTACACTCTCACTGTTTGTCAATCTACTTTGTATGCTTTAATTTTGTAACTTGAACAACTATTTCTAAGAGGACAATATGTAATTTATCAACTAGTGATTTCTTATTGTTTATCTCTTTTCTGAAATTCTGTATTATCTCTACCTTTACATGCTTTTTTCTCTTTAAATAAAAAAAAGATTACAGTATACATGCTAATTTATTAGGATTCATGCTGCATTAATGTCACATCACTTTGGGGATAAGAATGTTATCCCAGTCTTTGTGTTATTGCTGTAGTAAAGCTGCTTTTGCATATATTGTTTTAAAAACTGCACTATTAGTATTATTAATCATTTTAAAACACAGATTGACAAACATATTCTGTACTAGAGAAACTAGTAACAGACTAAAGATTCTATTTCCTTGACAACTGCTTAATTCTGCCTGGCCCCAGTAGAACAGCCTCTGGGAGGGAAGAATTCCACAACTGTGTTCCAGTGAACAGCCAGGCTTGGTCCATGTGTTGTGCTTTCCACAAACCCAATTTTATGCAATTAATTTTTTTGCAAGTAATTTAAGAAATGAAAGATAAATGCCACATATACTGTAATCGGTCCCTGAAAACAACAAAAAAAAAACCTTTTCTTTAAGGAGTGGTATCTGATTTTCCATCCTGAACTGTAAGTATCATCATAAAACTCATCTTCCCAGTACACTTACCCCTATACCTAACCCAACAATTATCAGTACCCCTAACCCTACCCAAAGACTAATTCTATTAGAAAAAATAATCATAACTCTAATGTAAACACTTAACCTAAACTTACAATCCAATGACTCTGTCCATAACAGTAAAACCAAGCAATGAACTAAGCATATATGAACAGTAACCCCAAACCTATTGTTAATGCTCACCCCAACCTAACACTAACAATACTCTACACTAACACTAACAATACCCTACACTAACACTGACAGTACCCTACAGTAACACTGACAACACCCTACACTAACACTGACAATACTCTACACTAACACTAACAATACCCTGCACTAACACTGACAATACCCCACCCTAACACTGACAATACCCTTCACTAACACTGACAATACCCTACACTAACACTGACAATACCACTAACTCTGATTCCTAATCCTAACATTCTAACTGAAAAGTACTGAGCACTAATCATAGTCCTAGAACATTAACCCTATTCCTAACTCTGATTCTATAAATGAAGATTAAACTCAACCAATGTCTAAAGCTAAACACTAAATATTACCTTAAACCTAACATGAACCCTAACTATGACCCCAGCCCTGGCTCTGATATTTCCCCTGACTGGATCTGTATCCTGTAGTGTTAATTATAAATGTGACCATGACCTTAACTCCCAAATAGAAATTCACCCCGACCCCTAAACCTAATCACTAAAACCTGCCCTAATTCCTAATCATAACCTGAACCCTCTTTTTGAAATCTAATCATAACCTCTAACCACTGCCCCTAACACCATATTTAATACCTTTAACACTTACTGTAGCTCTACGCCTAGGCCTAAACTTGACCCTAACTCTAACCCAAAAGCTGACTCTTACATTATTTATTCCATACCCTTCCATTATTTATTCTACCAAACAAAATTGAAACCTTAAAAAACCATTAGCTCAAATAAACATCTCCTTGTAAACTGGAACTGTTGCTTATTTCTTCTCAAAAACAAAAAAGTGTCCTACACACCTCTTGGATCTCTCTCTCCCTAATCCCAAACCCTAAACACAACTACAATGCTAAACCCTACCCAGATCCTGAGCAACAGCATGAGACAAGGTTTATAGCACATGGTTCTTAATAGCAAAATCATGGAAGCAGTCTGTGTATCCACTAGTCACGACGTGAAGAAAATGTGCTATCTATACATAACTGAAATTAAATATATTAAAGATGTGCCATGTGCAGGAATTTAATATGTTAAGTGAATGTGAGCACAGTGTGTCTTATGCATGAGATGAGATTAATAACATTAACAAGATGAAGCAGAAGCAATTTAGAAGACGAAGAGGGAAGGGGATTAGAAAACAAGTCTACTGTGTATGTGTCCCCAATCCCCAAACTGTGTAACTGCAGGTACTGCAACCATGTGCTAAGAGATAATTTTCAAAAACCCTGAACCTAATTTCTAACACTTTATCTTTCACACTCAGCCATAACACAGTGCTAAATCTCATGCTAAACCTCCACTAAATCCCAACAAAAACCTCAACCCAAACCCAATCTTGTTCCCTCACCCTAAAGTTCATCCCCTTCCTCATCCTAACTCTAATGGAATTTTGAAGACATGAACTCACAACCTTGGTATTAGAACTGAACAAGGCCTAGAACTCTGGTAACCAAGCGCCTACACTTTTGAATGTGTCTCCTGCCATGATCACTTACTTGGAGGGAGACATTCAAGAGTGGAAGATGAGCTTTTGCTATTTTCCTGCTTTCCAAAGTTCTAGGTGCAAAAGCACAGAAACTGGAGCCTTTTCAGATCTTGGTTCCAATCTCACTGTGGATATTTCCAGCTCATGTTCAGGAGAAGCCAACAAGTAACAGAGGCCACCCGGTGCCAGTCCCAGCCTTCTACAGGCAGACATTCACCACTGGACTCGGGGGGCATGAAGGGGCTGACCTGAACAGGAGGAGCTGTTAGGTATCTGAACTTTGACCTGTCCACTTCCCATTTCCTACTTCATGGTTGGAAGTATGACAGGCCTTGAGGGCCTATAGTTACTGGATTATTGTGGATTAGTTTGTCTATCTGGAAGTTAGTGAACTGACTTCAAGCTGCCGTTTCTCACCCTCTCTGTCTCAAGGTTATATGTATATGATCCTATGTAGCATAATGTGGAGAGATTTTTCTGTGAAGCTTGCTCTGTGGGGATGGCCAGGAGGAGTGAATGATAACTTGTGGCCCAAATGTCAGGTACTCTCTTTGCAGAGCTCCATGCAGATCATTAGCACACCGTGTGACAACTCAGTCTCCTTGGACCCAGAACAGGAGCATGAAAAAATGAACAGTGGCCAGTGCTGCTCTAGGGTGTAAGTGAGAACATGAGGGGTCTCTACAGGTGAGAACACATGCTGACCAGGACTAAGATCCAAGAAAGGTGTCTCCCCTGGGTGATGGCCT